>JAWZYV010012062.1:0-191139 GCA_038373885.1 Cheiracanthium punctorium | reverse complement strand
TGTATCTTAAATATTAATATTAGAACAAATAAGATTACAAGATAAAATATGAAAATGTTCTGATTTTCTGTAAAGGTGCCACGCATGTGTTGAAATATGCGACGGATTACGAAATTGTGTGTGTGAGAGAGAGAAACAGGGGGGGGGGGGCGGAGGTTAGTTGCAAGATTCACATACACAAACACATCCATTTTATGGAAGCAAAATAGGGTTTTTCAAATTGATTTTTTTAACAAGAGGGCGGTCGCCCCTTTCGTCCCTCCCCTTCAATTCGTTCTATGTTGAAACATGCTAGCAATTAGGAAAATAATCCTTTTTTTTTCCACAGAAATTTTACAGCGAGTTGTTGCGGTGTGTTAAAATACATAAATTACTTTACTTCCGGAAAAGGGGCAGGTGACATTTTTTGTACATGATGCCTAATTACAAAAAAAAAAAAGGTCACATTTTCCAGGGGGGGTCAAGTGACCCGTTTGACCCCCCTTGCCGACGCCCATGCTCAGCGTGACCAGAGCGCAACCAGAATGACCCTGCTAGCGAGGTGGGTTATTCCGGTTATTAGCGTAGTGCTGCCAATGTTTATTTTTGTTTTCTTGTCTTGGAATTGGATGTGGTGAGGATGACCGAAACCGGTTGACAACCGTGACGTCACTTAACCGAAGAATGACCGCAACCGGTAGCACCGGTGCTTAACCAACCGGTGAATTCTCGAACGGGCCCTTAGTTTAAGGTGACCAAACGTCCCCAATTGGACAGTCCCTAATTTCAGGACGTTTTTGAAATTGTCCCTAAAATGTAAAACAGGAATTGGGAACAATTTTTAATTATTGCATTTCTTTTTAATTAAATTACTGTTAATTATTTCATTAATTATAAATGTCCCCAGGTTTGTTTCAAAATCGGGGACATGTCCCCGATTCTATGTTCAAAAATCTGGTCTGGTTACCTTCCGTTAGGTCCGTTTTCGCAGAAGGAATCCCATTGCCGATGCATGCAAGTCCATGTCTGTGGGTTTACTTTTTCAAACGACAATCAACTGGTAGATTTAAAAATTGAGAGTCAAGAATTCCTATTCCAAAACTAGACAACGAAACCACTAATCTGGACTTAATGAACTTGCATCTCTTTTTTTGTGCATCGGTCATAATCACTAGTGTGCAAAATTTTACCAATATGACAGGGGTAAGCTGAATCTTGTTTTTAAAATAGCATAATTTTTCTAAAAGCTCATTCCGGTATACCGCAGTTAAATGTCCTTGTTTTGTTTTTTAAAAATGTAACTGGAGGGAAAATTTTTTTCTTTACCAGACGATCTATAACCATGTTATAAACATGTAAGAAACCTACTATTTATTATTTCTTCAAGGAATGTTTTTTTTCTTATTTATGATGTGTAGTGCATTTTAAAATTTATTTTGTATAAATTTTGCATTCAATATGGCGGTAGTTGATTTGTTTATGTGATTTCAACAAGTAAAATGTCAAAAGTCTGCGTGCATTGCAGTTAAATAAAATTAATAGCACTACTCACAGTATTCATTAAATGACCTAAACCTAATTCTTTTGCACACAGCAGTGCCTGATGAATAACGCAATGTAATCCAAGCAAATCTTTGCCTTAGTCACCTAAATGTTTTTTCAGCTGATTCACCAAGCCATTCTAAATTCCAATCATAACTGGAGCACCATCGGTAGTGATACTAACACGTTTACAAAGATCAAAATTATGTGCAACACACAAATTGAAAATGCAGGATAAAATATCAGCTCCACTTGTTCTCTCCTTCATAGAACTTAGTGCAATAAGTTCTTCAATTATCTCAAAGAAATCTGAAATTTCTCTAACAAACAAAAGCAGCAGAGCTGTTGAAGTTATGTGTCTTTTGACTCATGAGTTGCAAGGGAAAAATACTTAAATTAGGTGGCACTAATAAGGTGGCACTAGTTGTTCATTAATATCATCTGACGGTTTTCAATTCTTCTTTGAACTGTCATTTTGCTGAGATTTACAATTTTTAAATTTGTTTGTGGCTTCAAAACACAATTTCTCAGCAGCCAACAAAATACACTCCTAGGCAAAATTGCCATCAGTAAAAGGGTGACCACTTTTTGCAATTAAGACAGCAATTCCCAAACTAACTTCGACAAAATTATCCAATTGAAAAGTTGCCTTTGTAAAAACATTCCTTTGACCCACAAAAGAAAGACAAAGAGATTTAATTTTGCAATCTTGGTCGTCTCTCTTGAGCTTTAAAAATGCCGAATGTTTTGTTTTGTAGTACCCCTCAATATTATATTCCTTGCAAACACTAATTGTAAAATTATATGTCAAGCATTTAATTGGATTATCTTGCTCTACAAAAATATATTTTGGTCCAAGATTCCGAATATTTTCTATTGCCGTCCACTGTCTGTCTTTTCTTTTTGCTCATCTTAGCAAATAAGTAACTTGTAGTAAAATAAATAACAAACTAAATACTGTCATTGCCCATTTCTGGAAGACTGACAAAACCCAAAGTGAAAGACCCACAGAGAATGGGAGGAGAGACAACAACCTATCATTCGGGAATGATTCTACTCTGCAAGGAGTGAATGATGGTACTTTCCAAAATGAGATGGGTACCTTTTTTTAATGAGATGGGTACTTTCCAAAGTTCAGTTTGACGTGCACTGACTTTTGTGATGCTTTCCTATTTGAATCTCCTTGCAAATGTCCGAAAGTGTTTTTATTTATGAAATTGTTAGATTTTCATACATTGACAAAAATGATTCAATACAGATTTTTGCTGATTAAAAAATAAATAAAAGAGAAATATATAAAGGCTAAATTTAAGCTTAAATTATATAAAAATTATCGATTGCTTAAATATTATAAGAATAAAAGACCTTTTATGGAAAAAAAGCCTTTGGTTAATTGTTGTGAACACCAATTGTAATAATACTCCTTTTACCACATGCACATAGGAGATGAAGTAAAAATTGTCTTACAAATGATTCATCAATGGGTACTTAGGTATTATCCCGGCGGTCTGCCAAGACGAAGAATTTTTTTGCCTCGATAAATGTTGGACACATGAAATTATTGATGGTTTGGAATACGATTGGCAACAGTTTGTTTGCCAGCACATTTGATGAAAAAATAGTTTGGCGGGAATGACTGCCGGGATAAAACATAAGTACCCATCAATGAATATACATCAACAATTATTTGCGTTAGGGAGTTCTACAGTAAAAGTGAAAAATTTGAATTCCCCCCCCCCCCCCATATTATCAGATATCTTATACAAATAGACTCAAATATGTGCATTTTCTTGTCCTCCTTCAAAGTAATGAAGGAAACTTTTTTTTTTAAACCTGCCATTCTCTTGCTGTTTTTTTTTTTTTTAAACTGATGTTGAAACTGATGAAGCTAATGTTGAGAAAAAAAAAAAAATAGCTCTACAGATCCCATTCTGAAATTTTTGTCTGGCTGCGGCCTTGCTGTGTGGGAAGAAAGGAGGAATCAGCACCCCTCATATTGCAAGGCGTACATTAGCTCATATTTTGATCGTACAGCAAATATACCTGAAATGTACTTAAAAGTGTGCTTCAAAACAAAAACAACTAGCCAAATATGCACCGAATTGTTGATAGTAATTGAAATACAATAGCCTAGCAGTTGATTAGTTATAGTTGAATGTTTTATAGTTAGTAGTACAGCTTTTATTGTGTATAGAACCAGTGTCTCATGTACGAAGGTGTACCCATGCCTTTGTACCACAAAGTTGCCCAAAGGGAATGAAACCACTTCTAAAAGTTTTTAAAAAAAAATCTTTAAAAAATAGTACCGTCACAATGAATGAGTGTATTCAAATACTTATTTTGGCTTAAATACAGAAGTGTTGACCTGCTTGGTAATATTATGAAGCTATGCTGTGTGTATACACAGTGCATTTCTTTACTACAAAAATTCGGTTGACAATTGCAAGAGTTGGTGCAGTAAATTCCACTTTTGCAATTTGCCAAAACAAAATTTGTGTAACTCGCAACTTATGCAATTTTAGAAACAATTTTTAAACTAATTTCTTAAACATATGTTACAATATGATTATACTTAAGAATATACAATATGATCATGTCTAGGAATGCACTGGATATTGATTTTGAGAGGTAACGAATAGTGATTTGGCCGAGTACCGAATATTCAGCCAATAGCTTGGGCCAAATACCAAATATTCAGCACATAGTTTAGGCCAAAACTGAATATTCGGCAGCTTAATATTAAATTTTTAGCACTCGGGTGCTATTTCTTTCAAGCACGGGATTTTTGTCTATGCGGCTCGCTGTGGTCACTTTTCTGTTTGATTCATGTTTTCTGCAGAGTGATTTGATATTGCTAACGGAAACATGGACTATGCCTTCAGATAATTTTCAAATACCAGGATTCACTTTGGTCAAACGGATAGACAGTGGTTTCCAAAACAGAAAACCATCTGGAGTTATGATTATTATAGAGGAAAACTTTATAAAAATCACTTTATAAAAAGAATATGAAACACTTGACCCGTGCCTACACGAGCCAGATCAATGGGGTTCAAATGGTCATTGCGTACATTCAAGATAAAGTGAGATTGTGTGTGATAAAGTGAGATGTGTGATTCAAAATAAAGTGAGATACATACGCTAGTCCTCGAATTTCTCATGAAGATAAATTAGATGCTATATTCGAAATGTTGCTGAAGGAGGATGATTGTAAGACTGTTTTAGTAGGAGATTTTAACATAGAATTTAATTCCGATCAAGGATCCGATTTCATAACTGAAATGGATACTTTAATTTCATTTCTAAATAAAATATCACTTTTCAATTTTGTAGTTAAATGCTAAATAAAGACTAATTAAAATTCATTTTATATTATTTGTAGGTACTTAAAAACACTCTTAAAACAGTATATTATCTGTAGAACTAAAACAATCTTGGTCATAAAAAAATATCTTTTACAAAGTAAGACACTAATAACAGCATAATTATATTAATTGGGATATTCATAATTTAATAAATATGCAATGGTAAATGTGATTAATTGGGTAACTATATATAATCACATCATGTTTTGGGTGTTACAGCCTCTGTACAAAACATATTTAGCAGCTTTTCAAAATTATGTTTGTAATTGAGGATCTGAAAAAATTCCTCCTACCCCCACCCAATAAACAAATTAGAAAATCAAGCAGTGTCACCAAGTAGAAAGTCTGCATTTCTGCTGCATTATTAAATACATTAGATTATGTTTTATTGAGCTTAAAATTCAATGACTTAAGATATTTTATTATATAAGATTAACATATTGTACTAACCAAGCAATATTATTTGTAAATGCTTAAAAAAATATTTTTCTCTCTTTGTCCTGAAATTATTCAACTGAATATGTAGAACTATTTGGCCGAATACCTGTTCAGTATTTTGCCTACCGAATATTTGGCCAACTGAATATAGAGGCCTACCAAATGTTCGGCAAAACAGCTGAATATCGAATATTCATTACATTCCTATTGATTTTTCCAGATATTTGGAATCTGAAGCTGTTACTGCCGAATGCATATATCCGGCACTAGATATGCTTAAAATTAGGGATGCACCGAATACCATATTTTGCCAAATAACAAATACCGAATAATTGGTTAAAATTCTGACTGAATACCGAATATTTAATTACAATTTATTAAAATCATTGTTAAACTTTGATTGCAAAGATAAATTTAATTAGTTTGTTTTTAAACAATATTTTATATTTCATATGGTGTAAAACTTCAGAAATTAAAATGCTGCAAAACTTAATATCAAAGTTTCCTTTATATATTATTAATAATTTTTTAAAATATTTGTGAAATGATAATTATTTTTTTAGCTGCATATTTTATAAAAAAAAAATTAGCAGTTCATTGACTTTACATATTTATGAACACGTAATATTATGAGGTTTTTTTCTGGTTACTGTTTCATAATTAAATGAGTAATAGTAAAGTTTATGTAATGTGCTCTAAAATTCAACAAAAATTGAAAAGCTACAAAATTTAAATTTCATATCTGAGTGTTTTCTCTTGCATGGAAATTAATTTGAATGTGATATTAGTAAGTAGCAACTTGAATTAATTTAGCACTATGGCACTACAGTGAAACCCCGATTTAACGTCATTCAAGGGAACGGAAAGAAGTGACGTTATATGCGGGAAAACGCTAAATCGGGGTTGTATAAAAACAAATTAATGACATTGAAATAAAGTATAATTTAAGTTGCATACCTTTTATTTCTTTGTATACAATGCTTCACAATTTAATTTTCAAAATTATATCTTAAAGAAATCGGTTATTTTATTTTGAGTTTTGTTCTTATATTAATTGCATTACAAATGTAATTTTCTATACAAATGAGTTTCTGTAGATTTGTTTTTCTTGACCCTCACTTCTTAAAAGGAATGCTTTCACTATTTTTACAGCTTGGATCGCTTCACTCGCCGAGGGAATTATACTTCCCTCTTCATTATCATTTTGTTCTTCCTCAGAGCTATCCGATTCTGAGTCAATCAAATCATTGATTGACGGAATCTCTGAAGTCACGACGTTTGCATCATAGGATAGGTATTCATGAAAATCATACGACGAAGGAAAGAACTCTTCTCTCCCATCACAATCATCATCAGATAAACAGATGCTTAAAAGATACTATAGAAATGCCGATTATTATCCCTTCCATGAATTGTATTCATGGGTGGTCAGTTTAACTCTTTAGCTCCCAAAGAGAATCTCATAGCTGTTGGTTCCCTTCGAAACGGCAGAAAATGGCCTGCCCACCCTTTCCCCATGTAACCTCCCTTTTTGCGTCACGTGAAAAGCTTCCTGTTGTGAAAATCCGAAGATGGTCTATTGTATCTACTACAGAATACAGGAAGGAAGCAATGACAAAATTTTAAAGTAACTTTACGCTTCTCTCCCGCTCTACCGGAAATTCCCCCAGCACTTAAACCCAATTCATCAAAAATCGTCCGCCTCATTCTTCAAGCTTGTTAATCCAGACACACCCGAAACACCTGTAAGGGGGCAGGGAATTCCTAGAAGGCTACACTCCGTTTTTATGGGAATGAAGGCGCTCGGACAGTTGGAGGAGATAAAGAGTAATTTTCCCTCTTTTTATCCAAATAAAGGAAAAGGAATGTGCATTGCCGCCATTCTCAAGAACTATTTCCTTCCCATCACAATTACTGTGACTTGTTTTAAAGAAAATGCATCACATTTTCTCGCTGAAAAAACGTTAAATGTGGGAAATCTAACGTTATTGACGTGATTTTTTAACATTACAAGTATAGGAAGATATTTGGAACCAATAGAAAATGACGTTATAAGCGGGAAAACGGTAAATACGGGTAACATTAAACCGGGGTTTCACTGTATATTCTATCTTTCATTCATGGTATAAAAAAATGTGTTTGTTTACCAATTGTTCGAATACTTAAATTTGTCTACTATTCGATTGCCGAATATTAAAGTATTCGGTCGAAACGAATATTCGGTTTGTCTGCTGAATAGGCAGTATACCGAATACCAACTGAATATTCGGTGCATCCCTACTTAAAAGTATGGTGTATGTTTATTTATTTTTAATAATAGTTGCATCTATATGAGCTTATGCTTACATGTTTATACAGCATTAAAACAATTTTAATATATTGAAAGATAATTTACAAAAACTATTTCTTAAAATGCAGTCAACTCCGGTTATAGTGAACCTCTGGGGACTGGCAAATTTCCTTCACTGTATCCGAAGCTCACTAAAACTGATGTCAAGGGCGGATCCAGAAACTTTTTTTGGAGGGGGTGCAAATCGTGAATACTCATTTTATCTAGTGTAAAGAACATTCAATATTTTTGAAAGCCCTATTTATCTAAAGATATTTTTCTCGGAGGGGGCGCGCCCCCCCAGGATCCGCCTTTGACTGATGTTACCCCATGTTGGACAAGGAACCTTATACAAAATTAGAAAATAGTATTTTATACAAATACTAAATGTTTATTAAGTAAATCAAACATAATGTATCGCATTTATGGTTTTCAAACTATTTTCTGCAGAAAATGAGCACAATAATTACATTTATGGAAATAATGTACATTCCATTTAGTTGGCGAAAGCTGCTGTCACTTTTAACCTATGATATTGCATTGAGAATCAGGGTTGGCGAAGTGGGCCCAGCCCAGAAAAACCCACACGGGTTTGTCTGGGTGGGTCCACCAACAAAAACCCGGCTGGGTTTTTGTTCAAACTGGGTTTTTGCTTAAAATCATTTCTGAGTCTGCAAATCCCACCTATAGTATTTAGAAATACACTTTACCTTTTAAGTCCAAAACCTAGATGGTTTCTCTTATCAAAATTACATAAAAATAACTCATATCTGTGGTAATCAGATGAAGTTTACCTCAAAATATTTATTTTCTAAAATTAATTTCATTAACTGAAAATTTTGGAACTACTAGACAGTATAACCAACAGTGTTTTTGACAGAGGTAGAGCCATGATCCTTCACAGAAAACAAGCTTTCTTTCTACTTTGAAAGAATTAAAAAATATTATTAATCGTATTTCAATTACTTGTATTCATTAAGAAATATGTAATTATATATATAACTAATAATATTTTCACTTTAAGAAATATAAAGAAAAAAACTCCTGAAATTTTCAGTTTGAAAACATCACACAGACTACTTTTTGCTATTATACTGTTTTTATTATTCTTTTACTTATTTTTTTTTTATAGCAAATATGCAGTGATTATTATAAATAAGTTTTGACACCACATTATAATGAACATTTTCCTGTATCAACTTTTACAAACTGTAAAAGAAATAATGAAAATAAACTGTTGATAATCTTCTAGTAAAAAACTATGCAAAATATGACATGTGTGATTAATGTCTAATGATAATCCCAATTAAAGTTAAATGACAACAAACTAAAAATGTAGAATGAGAAATATATATCAAGTTAATTATAATTGATCTATTTTACAGTTTACCAATCAAAATCACATCCACTTTGATTTTTGTGGTAATATTTGTAAATCTTTACTAATTTTTCACACTGCTCTGAGCCTAGTCTGTTCCGTAACTTAGACCATATGAATCCAAATGTAGGGAAATTTTTCTCAATGGAAGCAGAGTTAGATGCAGAGACTGAACAGAATGCAGAGACTGAAAAAAACTACAAAAATCAGAATCTAACTTGTTGTTCTTCTGTACCTTTTCTTTAAGAATTTTCCACCATTTTGAAGCTGTAAATTATGACACAATATTTTCTGAGAAAAGTGATTTAGGAAAATAGTCTATGTCTTTAATTTTAAAAGCCATTATTGCAGGTAACCGCTCTGGAGGATACTGTATTATCCATGCTTCAACTTCTTCCTCTTCCTCTGAATTAAGCTTTTCCCCTCCATACTTTGCATCCATTATATTAGCTAAAAAATGCTCAGGTCTCATAATCTGTTTATACCGTTTCACTTTAACTTCCTTGTGCTGTTTCAATTCTTCCGATTCCATTAAATTTTTCCATATTTCTACAGAACATGACAGTGTGGTTGTATCCTTTTACAGCTCATCAAGAGCTGAAGATAAAATTATGAGCTGCTTGTTTAAATTCAAACACTCCTTGTAAATTGACACATTATCCAATATTTTTGGATTTTTGTGGGGGGGGGGGGTATATTTTTGCATTCGCGTCTCAAATTCATTTTGGTGCTGAGATGCGATTGTTACATATTTATGATAACTGTCCAAAAAGCTTGAAATGCACATTTTGTGTGAATTCCAACGTGTATTGTTAGGTATTTGTGGCATCAAACAAAACCCCAGAAAAGCCCACAAAAACCCAGAAGGGTTGGGTTTTGTACAAAAACCCGGGTTTTTGCCAACCCTGTTGAGAATGGAAAATGAAATGTTCCAAGATCAAGAGCAAAATATTGGCTTTTGGTTCACTTCCAAAAGTACCTTGCTTTTGTTAATGAATATTGTTAAAGACTATTTTCTGTTCTTTTTCTTTTTAACTACGCTCCCCAACGTTTTCTCAGAGATAAGGCGCCTTGCTGTCCAGTACAACAAGGAGACAGCACCAGAACAGGAAAGGATCTAAAACGAACATCAAAAACGGAGGGGCAACTAAAAAGATGTTCCGTAGTCATAAGCTCAGTGTTGCACAGAGCAGTGCTCCCCAAGCTTTTTATCACAACCATGGACCATTCAACGTTTGATAATTTTACTGCAACCAGCTGAGGGAGGAACATTGGTTGTTTGTATTTTAGATTGTTTTTATTTAATAATTTTAATTTAATTGTATTTAAACATTAATTGAAAATAAAATACAGTTACACGAAAAAGAATGAATTTAAAGTGATTTAACCTTTCTATTCTCTAGAACGCTAAATCAATAAGAACCCTGAGCTTGTCTCTTTACAACGAGTCGGTTCCATCTGGGGGTTTTAGGAACAATGACACCCGATGTATGTTGCTTGTGTCCAGCTTTTTCTGTTGTTTTGTTTTCGGTTGCCGTCACTGCAGAAACCCCGCTTCATGCAGAAAGGTTGCCGGAAATAGGGGACTGCAGTTTTTTTCATAATCCTAAAATGTTTAATAAACGATAAATTAATTTAAATTAGTAAATTAGTTACAAGATTTCTTCTGTTACAAACCGACAAAGTTGAAACTTGGGAGAAATGCACTGCAGTAAATAAAATGGAAAAAATTTCATGTTTCTTGGGTGGCCTGGTACCGGACCAAGGATTGGGGACCACTGGCATAGAGGACAGAATGGAGAATCGGCAAGTCCAATCCTAAACAGATGGACCTGTAGAAAATAATTTTCAGTGGGGTAATCTTTCAGGGATGACTCTGAAAGATGTCACCCCTTGAATGCTAAGGAGGTGGGAAAGCTGCATTTGAGTCTGGTCATCAAGAAGACAAGCCCAAGTTTTTCCACTGGCCATGTCTCTGAGAGAGGAAATTCTTTTTTGCCAGATTTTGTTCCTGAGATGTCGCTTAGCATTTTGCATAGGGATTGGAAGGCAAGGAGGAAGTAGAGTCGAGGCCTCTTTGGTCAACAAGTCTGCCTGCTCATTGCCATGAATACTGCAATGAGTTTGAATCCATTGGAGTACGACTTCTCTACCAGTACTAAGTCTGTAAACTGCTTATACTCAAACTTAGATGGAAATAGACTGTATTCAGTACTTAACTGTATTGCAGCCTGAGAGTCAACAAAAAGGATGATATTTTAAAGAGGAATCCCAGTAACAGCTTTAAGGGGCATAAAACTTGCAGAAATTTTGTCATCAAAATTATCTGACAACAGGAGCATAGCCTGAGGGGGCTGCAGCCGGCCCCTGTAATGGAACCCTGTTCTTAGCTTACAGTTTGATACCCAGGAATTTCCACATTCCATTCGTCATCTGGGTCAGAGTAGATATCATTGACCTTCTGTCTCTTTGAAGAAAATTTATTTTGATTCAAACTGGTGGAACATCCAGGTTGATCAGGAAATACTGATAGGAATCCTTTATCATAACCTTGAGAACAAATATCAGTTGGCATACACTGAAAACAGCTTAATCTTCTGAAACACAGAACATTAGGTTTTGCTTTGGCCCATGGCCAATAAAACTTGGTGCACTTTCATTGTTCCTGTAAATTTGTATTCTTTGAGAAGGCCAAAAATTTTCTAACTCCCTCTTTTGCCGATTGCAGTTTTCCAGATTGCAGTGCAACATCGATCACTAATTGCAGGGATATTGACTAACTACCTCACAATTTCAGATTTAGATTTGTGATTTCAGAGGTCAGATTTGTGAGGAAATTGGTTAGCAGGAAGTCCTCAGACATACTGAAACTGGACACTACACAACCCACTTACACTCTTTTTAAGTTGTTTTTACTGTGTTTATGGGAGCAGTAAAAAAACCCCAAAAAAATTTACGATGTTTCAAGAGCTTGGCTTGTATACAGACTAGTAAAATTCCATTTTTTAGAGCAGAAACTTTATTTTTATGTGCAGGAACAGACATTGTAAAAATTTCAATTTCATTTTTTTCTCCCAAAAGTGTACCTGGTGCCTGTTAATTTGGCTCTTGGCGGGGGCTTGAGTTTTTCCAGGGGGGTTAAGCTGTCCATTGTACCCCAGCGCTACAGCCTTGATCCCTTCTTGAGTGGATTGATAAAATGAGGGCCAAGCTTGCTTGGGAGTTAAACATTAGGTATTTCGCATCAGGCTGACCACCTGACCGAGGCATATGCTTTCGCATTCTAGAGCCTATGGTCACAAAGGCATGATTGGGCAGCAAAGGCCTTGGCCCACAAATGGGCTGTTGCACCAATGTTTAACTCATATTTTTTTTCTGTTTCAGATGACTGGTTGACTTGCCCTCTAAAATGGCAAATAAAGAACAAGTTATAAGGATGCCTTCTGGAGGCATGCCTCCCCAACAGCAGCAGTCACAGCAACAAGGTCTTCAACATATGGCATCTCAACAACAACCATATCCACAAGATAATTTGCACATGCTACAGAAAGCTATTAACACAATGGAAGAAAAAGGGTTGCATGAAGATCCAAGATATGCTCAACTGATGGCTATGGCAAACTCCAGGAAAACTGTTCAAAGTCCTGGGGCACCCTCTGGAGGGGGACTTAGCCCTGGTGTTGGGACACATCCTGGATCAGGGGCACCTAGTCCTAATATGGGTCCACCTCCTCCACCCCAACAAATTAATCCTCATGGAATGCAAATGAATACAGGCCCATCTCCTCAGCAGTCTCAAGTTCAACAGCCTTCACATCCAACTTCTGTCGGAAACATACCTCCATCCCAGTCACAGAATCAGATGTCAAACCAGTCTAACCAAAATTATCAGATGATGTCTCAAAATATGGGACCACCGCCTTCACCTTCAGGTTCAAATATGAATTACATGCAATCATCGCAAAATAACATGCTGAATTCGACTCATATGAGTGGTCAGTCTCACTCAAGTAATCAGCCGCACTCACAAGGATATACTTCATCTCCTAATTATCATCAGTCTGTTACTCATTCTGGTCCGAATTCCCAGACTCATATTGGTCCTGGAGCAAACACCGCACAACAAAACATGGACAATAATGAGCAGTCTCATCAACCTCATTCTTATGGACCTGGGTCAATGAGTGGTCCTCAAGGATCACCTCATCCAGATAACAGCTCTGGTTCTTCATCTTCATGTAGTCCAATGCCAAATCAAGGTTCAGCACCACCACACAAACAGTCTCCATTAACTCAAGCACAGGTCGCCCAACTTAGGGCGCAGATCATGGCTTATAAATTACTATCTCGAAATCAGCCCCTTTCAGAAAATCTTCTGCTGGCTCTCCAAGGAAAACCAAATAACATGTCACCCAGGCAAGGAATGTATTCGCAAAGGCCGCCTGGTCCACCCTCACCAGGTCAGCCAATTCGTGGACCTGGACCTCAAACACAGCAATCACCTCAAAACTTAAGTAATAGTATGATGCCCCAGCAGATGTCACCATCGCAAGCAATGCATTCACATATGTCCCAGCCATCTATGCCTCCGCCTCAATCTCAGCAGTCTACTTCTTCTCCCATTCCCCCACAACATCCTCAAATTGGCAATGCACCTCCTACTTCTTCATCTTCAATGGCTTTACAGACTCCCCCAACTCGTCCTCCAGGTGCACCTGGTAATTCACAAGTACCTATTCCGAGTATGATGCAGTTGCAATCACAGAAGCAAAATCGTGTGACACCTATTGCTAAACCCCAAGGACTTGATCCTATTGAAATATTGAAAGAGAGAGAAAACAGGTTAGCTTCTAGAATAGCTTTAAGAATCCAAGAGCTGTCATCATTACCAGCAGATTTGTCAGAAGATTTAAGAACAAAAGCCATGACTGAACTGTTGGGATTAAGACTTTTGAACTTCCAACGACAGCTGAGAGCAGAAGTTGTCAGCTGTATGCGCCGTGACACCACTCTTGAAACAGCTTTGTATCCTAAATTGTATAAACGGACAAAACGTCAAGGTCTTAGAGAAGCAAGGATTACTGAAAAGCTGGAAAAGCAGCAGAAACTTGAACAAGAACGTAAGAGAAGACAGAAACATCAAGAGTATTTGAATGCTGTTCTGCAACATGCTAAAGATTTTAAAGAGTATCATCGTAATATTATGGGTAAAATTGGCAAAGTAAACAAAGCTGTTGTTACTTATCATGCCAATACAGAAAGAGAACAAAAGAAAGAACAAGAGAGGATTGACAAAGAACGAATGAAACGTCTCATGGCTGAAGATGAAGAAGGATATAGGAAACTTATTGACCAAAAAAAAGATAAGCGTCTTGCATTTTTGCTGTCTCAGACAGATGAATATATTCATAATCTTACTGAAATGGTAAAGCAGCATAAACTGGAACAAAAGAGAAAGTTGAAAGAGAAAAGAAAAGCTAAAAAGAAGAAGAAAAAGAAGCTGCAGGCTGAAAATCCAGATGGTAGTGATTCTTTGTTAGAAGGATTGACTGATGAATCTTCTCAGCAGAGTGATCTTAGAGTTAATGTAATTGAAACAGCCACAGGTAAAACTCTCACTGGTGCCAATGCACCACTTGCAAGCCAGTTAGAAGCCTGGCTTGAAATGCATCCAGGTTATGAAGTAGCACCTCGTGAAGCTAGTGATGATGATGAGGAAGGTGATGAATACACTTCTGATTCTGAAGAGGAAGATGAACAGCCTAAGCCACCTAATGCTGCTAAAGAAAAGACCCCTGAAGATGCTAAGCAGGCATTGAATTCTGCTACAGCTGAAGATGATGAATATTTAAACATGGGAGGTTATCAGAATTATTACAATATTGCTCATGCCATTGGTGAGGAAGTGAAAGAGCAAGCATCTGTAATGGTTAATGGAAGGCTTAAAGAATATCAAGTTAAAGGTCTAGAGTGGCTAGTTTCATTGTATAATAACAATTTGAATGGAATTCTTGCTGATGAGATGGGTTTGGGTAAAACAATACAGACTATAGCTCTAATTACTTACCTTATAGAAAAGAAAAGAGTTCACGGACCATACTTAATAATTGTTCCATTGTCTACATTATCTAATTGGATGCTCGAGTTTGACCGTTGGGCACCCTCTGTTATTAAATATTCTTATAAAGGATCGCCAAATATTAGGAGACAGATTGCTGCTAGTTTGAAGACTACAAAATTCAATGTTGTTTTGACTACATATGAATATGTCATAAAAGATAAAGCCATTCTTGCTAAAATTCGCTGGAAGTATATGATTATTGATGAAGGTCACAGAATGAAAAATCAACATTGTAAACTAACTCAGATTTTAAATACTCATTATTCAGCACCTCATCGTTTATTATTAACTGGGACACCCCTACAAAATAAATTGCCAGAATTGTGGGCTTTACTGAATTTCTTGTTGCCTAGCATTTTTAAGTGCTGTAATACATTTGAGCAGTGGTTCAATGCTCCATTTGCTACAACTGGTGAAAAAGTAGAACTTAATGAAGAAGAAACCATTTTGATTATTCGTCGTTTGCATAAAGTGCTGCGTCCCTTTCTTTTGAGACGATTGAAAAAAGAAGTGGAGTCACAGTTGCCAGAAAAAGTTGAATATGTTGTTAAGTGTGACATGTCTGCCTTACAACGCCTCATGTATAGACACATGCAGACAAAAGGAGTTTTGTTGACTGATGGATCAGAAAAAGACAAAAAAGGCAAAGGTGGTGCAAAAACATTGATGAATTCTATCATGCAGTTGCGAAAAATTTGTAATCATCCTTTCATGTTTCAGAATATAGAAGAAGCTTATGCAGAGCATCTTGGATTAAGTAATTCAATAATTAGTGGTCCTGATTTGTACAGAGCTTCTGGGAAATTTGAACTTTTAGATCGCATTTTACCAAAGTTAAATAAAACTGGGCATAGGATTCTACTTTTTTGTCAGATGACTACCCTTATGACAATTATGGAAGATTATTTAAACTATAGGGGTCATCCATATCTTAGACTTGATGGCACTACCAAAGCAGAAGATAGAGGTCATTTACTCGAACTTTTTAATGATGCAGATTCTCCATATTTCCTGTTTCTGTTAAGTACTCGTGCTGGTGGTCTGGGTTTAAATCTTCAAGCTGCTGACACTGTTATAATCTTTGACTCTGACTGGAATCCTCATCAAGATTTACAAGCACAAGATAGAGCTCATCGTATTGGCCAGCAAAATGAAGTTAGGGTTTTACGATTGGTTACTGTCAATTCTGTAGAAGAACGTATTTTGGCTGCTGCAAAATATAAGCTGAATTTAGATGAAAAAGTTATTCAAGCAGGTATGTTTGATCAGAAATCTACTGGTACAGATAGACATCAATTCTTGCAGGCTATTCTTGCTCAGGATGAGGTAGACGAAGAAGAAGAGAATGAGGTGCCAGATGATGAAACAATCAATCAGATGATTGCCAGAAATGAAGATGAGTTTGAATTGTTTCAGAAAATGGACTTAGACCGAAGGAGAGAGGAAGCTAGAAACCCAAAACGTAAACCTCGTTTAATGGAAGAAGATGAGCTGCCTCAGTGGTTGATCAAAGATGATGCAGAAGTAGAGAGACTTACAAATGAAGAGGAGGAAGATAAATTATTTGGTCGTGGTTCTAGACAAAGAAAAGAGGTTGACTATTCTGATTCACTGACTGATAAGCAGTGGCTAAAAGCAATTGAGGAAGGTAATTTGGATGAAATTGAAACCACAACTCCAAGGAGAAGAAGAACACCAGGATCATCTGCTCTGAAAAGGAAGAAGAAGGAATTTGAAGACTTTGAAACTGATGGGAGAAAAAAAAGGCGAGGAAGACCACCTGTGGAAAAAATGCAGCCCAATCCTCCCCGTCTTACAGTTCAAATGAAGAAACTCCTGGACATTGTTGTTCATTACAAAGATAGCGATGGCCGAGTCTTGAGTGAGGCATTTAAGCAACTTCCGTCAAAACGAGAACTGCCAGACTATTATGAAGTGATAAAAAAACCTGTAGATTTGCAGAAAATTAAAAATCGCATCAGGGAACATCGATATCGTTGCATAGATGATTTAGAAAGTGATTTTATGTTACTGTGCAAGAATGCCCAGACATACAATGTGGAAGGATCTCTGATTTATGAAGATTCCATCGTTTTGCAGTCTGTGTTTACCAGTGCCAGAGAAAGATTGGAAAAAGATGGAGATCTGTCCTTTGCTGGGGGTGATTATGTGAGTGACAGTGATATGTATGAAGAACCAGAAGAGAAAACACGCAAGCGGAAATCAAGGCAAACAAGACGCTTTATCAGTGATGAAGAGGCATCTGAAAGCGATAATTAATTTTCATCTCTCCTCGCATATATTGAATGTATACCAGTGAATTTTTTGTCTTGTTATATGTATCATTTTAAGTTTAGTGAGTGCTTTGTTAATTTTTTGTTTTCTTTTATACACTGTTTATTCAAGTTGCCAAAGCATTAATTAGTTTTGTTAGTATTTACTTATGTTGATAGTTTTATTATTATTATTATTTTATATTTATATTGGATGCAATGCTTGCTGATATCTGGAAAGATAAGAATATGAAAAATAAACAGTAAAATAACAGGAAAATATACATATTTTACAAAAAAAAGTTAAAATTATTTTTTTAAATTTATTGACAGTATAAAGTGCAAAAAAAAAGTAATTAAATAACTTAAAAATGGTTTGGAAAGAATTAATTTAAATATTTTACTTGTATAATTATTACCTTATTTCTAATTTCTTTCATTATATTTCTTTTCATGCATTTATCTATGCCTTTATATATAAATAAACTTATTCTTGTTTTAATAAGTTTTTTTACTGTTACACTTTTAGCTGTAATTAGGTTTGTTGTGTTATCACATTGAATTTTAAGCTAAGGCAAAAAGAGTTAGGAAATGACAATATAAGTTAGTAATAAGTGATTATTGTGTTATTCATATTAGTCTGAAAAGTCTTTATTTTCTTTTCTAAATGCTAAGCATATATTTACGTAAAAAAATCTTTCCAAGAAAAAGGTTGTGTGTGCTTTAGGGGAAGTGACAATATTGTTTAGAATGGTATGGCTAGTCACTTTAGTTTAATGTTTATTTACTTGTTATTATTATGTATTAAATTATCATTTTTAATTCAGATATGTTGAATTGATGTGGAATGTCAAATGGAACATATGGAATAAGTTTTTTTTTTTTTTTTTTTCTGGTTGGAGAAATTAATGGTGTTAAGGTCAAGGAAAATCCGAGAAATATCATTAGTCTGATATTGCTAAGAACCCTGGAATAACTGTTTATTCAAAACTTTTATGACTTTTACATTACATGCTGAAAATGATCAGTGAAGTCATGTGCTATATAAAACATTTTAAACTTCGTATTGATGTTGTTATTATTCATGTTAATATTTCTATATATATAAGAATATGCTTAACTGCATTTACTTAAATCTGATGTATCCACCTTTCACATGATATGTCCTGTTCCTATGAAGATTTTGCATTTTTGTATTTGGATTTAATGCACATGCCATATATTAAATAATCTAACCTAGTCTATTTACATGTTATGTATTTCAGATGTTACATGAATAAAGGTGCTTATTAGGTTAAAGTAAATGCAGTATCCACCTTGTTGGTTATGTTTTTATTGTAGTGGCCTTGTGAAATCATTAAATATGCATTTGAGAGCGTGTGAAAATCTATAAAGGCTGTATTTTGAACAAAAGTACTCTAAATTATTGGTAAAAAAATTATTTTACTTACATTTAGATTTTATCTGCTAGTTTCAGACTACTTTGTACTGTAATCTTAAATAATGTTGATATTCTAAAGTTTTGAATGCCTTTTTGGCTTTCAAAAACTATTTGCTATCATGTGTGCTTTGAAGCGGTTTTCAGATTTGTGGCTGAAAATATTTATTGAGAATTAAAAACATGAGAGTAACTTAGTGGGGATTTGAAGATGGATTTTCTATTGCAAGACTACAATAGGGAAGCTATAGGTGTGTTAGCTCACCTTTAGAAATATTAAAAGAACTTAGCTATACTAATGATTGAAAATAGATGCTGGTGATATCATTTCTACCATGGTTGCATTGTTAGCTGATTATAATGAAAAATATGCTGCTTTCTCTATGTAAATGCAAAAGTGTTAATAAAACATAAAAAATGATATCGAAGCATTGCCCATCAGATTTTTTTTTTCTGACGATATTCATCACAGCTACCCTAATACAGTCGAGTGCCAAAAATTCGCTGACCTAAAATCTGCAAACGTCCGAAATCCGCACACCTTCTCTGATGTAAATAATGAATTTTGCAGTCATTCACTAGTTATGAAATTGCTGAAAAGTGTCTTGAATCTAAATAAATATGATTCTGATGATGATGAAAACTTATAATAATAATAATTATATGGTAATAATGATAATAAAATCCGTTTAATAAAAAAGTTAGGAGAAGAATACCTTAAATTTTTAGGACAGCAAAGCCTGGTAACAAAACAAGAATTAATGATAATTTACCATTTGCAAAAAATAAATAAATAAGAGAAAGAAACAGAGAAGAAAAAAGAAACTGAAAGTAGAAAAAGAATACTTTAAAACAAATCACCATAGAACATGCTTTCAAAATTAGAAAAAGGAAATTTCGAAACCATTTGCTTTGTTAGTCTTCATGTAATTTTTTCTTTTTTCTCCTATGCTTTTGTATTTAAAATATAAGTGAAAATATTAGTGAAATACTTTTGACTGTGTTTTTATTTCATTGTAATTGTATTCTACTTTTTCAAAATCAGAAATGCAATGATTTATCTTTATGGCCCGAAATCTGCAAAATCTAAAAATCCGCCATAGCCATGGTCCCAAGCTGTGTGGATTTCTGGCTCTCTACTGTATACAAAAAAGCTTGAATATTTATCTTTTACTACCCAACTAAACCAATTTACAACAAACTTTTAAAGTTTTTTTTTTTTTTTTTTTCCTTAGTTAGTAATATTTTATCTGGGCAGGCTTAATAAAAGCAAAAGAGAGGAGGTTCTGTAAAAATGGACATGATTCTTTTATGTCCTAATTTTTAAAGTAATAAACAAAGTAAACTAAAATTTCAGTGTGAAGTATATCAATCGTGTTTTGGTAACTAATGTTTCAGTAAGTAAATTAACCACAACAACAAAATATAATTAAATCAACAAGGCCACTATAATAGGCAAATATTATTTTGTTTCAGTCATTAAAAAACTTAGTTTTTTTGTTACTGTTAATACTATCATTATTCTAATTAAGTTATATACACTTTCAAATTCACTTAAAAAAGAAGTTAAAAACTATTGTTGGATTTTGAATTAGTGTATGACAAAATTGTTGCATGTTATGTATCTTTGCTTATTTGTAAATGAATTTGAATGAACTAAAATGGTTTTATCCTTGAACCACTATGTCTGTGTTAATCTTTGTCAAAAGTCTGTATTGTTGTTGATATTATCATTAAATGTTAAATTTTTACCATGTTGGACAAAATTTGATCTAAGTTGTAATTAATTAATTTATTTATTTCTCATAAAGAACGCTTTTAAAAAGATTATTATTAATTTAACTCATATTTAAAACTAGGTGGAGAGAGAGAGAAAAGAATGAGGTGCTCTTGACTAATTCTTTTACTTGTGTTTTTTCATTTATATTTGTTTATAAGTTATATATAATTTAGGTGGACAGATATTTCAACTTGATGGCTGATTCTTAAAATCAATTGATCTTTTTTAAAACTAATAACATCTGAAAACTGAAATGTGAAGTGTAGACAGAGGGCTGAGAAGGCATTCTATAAACAGGTAGGGGAAATGGTGGCTTTGATGTTATTTTACTCCAAGTATTTGACATAAAAAAAATATTATGTAATAACTAAGATCAAATAAATATTTATTACATGTTTCATGTAATAATTTTAAGTTTGCAATATTTATTAATCATTAACTTTATATTTGCTTAGATGATTAATAATTTATTTTTGAAAATATTTTATTGATATGTGATCTGATCATCTACAAAATTATTTATTCATGGTAAAACTTCAGCATAGCTGTCAAATACTCTAAATTTTCACATATTATTCTGAATAATTAAAAAAAATCATTACATTTCTTGCATAATTAAATAAGTATTGCTACCCCCCCCCCCTACAAGTTCCTACCACTTATGAACTTATGAAAATCTTTTTAACCATTAGCATATGCATCTTTTGCATCCCTACTAAGTTTAATGAATTTTCTGTTTATTTTAGCTCTTGCATTAATTTATATACTTAAAAAGTATATTTTAAATTCTTTTACTTCTGTGGAACAGTTAATTTTAAAACTAAAAAAAATCCATACTCTTGAGAGTTTTCCCATTATTTTCCAACTACTAAGACTGCTGTGAATTCTGCTAATTCAAGTTGTCACAAACATTGATAGATGTACTTATGTAGTACGTTAAAAAATTTTGAGGAGGTAGGAAAAATTTTCACAACTTATCTAGAAAACGGAAATGTTCCAAAATATTTAGTCACTCTCTGCTCTAAATGGACCATCTAAGTACAGAATTAAGTTTAAAATATTTTCAGGTTTACTATACACAATTCATTTAGAATATTAACTTATTTAATTATTAATGTGAAATAGTTGACAAAGACACCATTCTGTAATCAATGCAAATAATTTCAAAACAAATCGGTTGAAGTAATTATTGACATTTGATTTTCTATATCAATCTTAATTAATTGTAATCATCATTATCAATGAGTATGTATAGTGGAAAAATTAAATGTCAAATAAAGCAGTCAACAAATATATTTGTCTCATTTATATATGTATGGAAATATAAAATTCACCAACAACCATTTTGTTAAATATAAGTATTATTCAAAATCAGGAATGCTAAGGCCAGTCGTGATGATCTCATTTTTATTCGAAAACAGTACCGTTGCATAAACCTTATTTATCATTATCCAAATGGATTATTAGTAACTGATAAATTGATATTTTTCCTGTTAGAACTTTGTAAGAATTACAAGAGTCATATACATTAAATACTAGTTTATCCATTGCAGAACAACTGCATGCTAGTTAATTAATTTTAGGCATGATGAATGCAAATAACCAATTTAGAATGTAGATGACCAAGTTATGTTTGCTTTGTTAAGTGATCACATAAAGTTAGTGAGTGCCGGTCCTATGTATTTTTCCAAACGGTGCAAAGGTCAAAAATGCGTCCCCACCACACACACTCATTCAGTTAGAAAAGTTTTCAAAGGGGTAAAACGAGGATTTCAGCAATATATATGGTCATTTATATATTATATATATATTATATAGTAAGGTATTTTAGCACTCCCATAGAGACAGTGGTCAATCCAGAATTTTTTTTTTGGGAGGGGCTAAATTTTTTAAAAAGCTTATTTCACCCAATTAAAATGTACTATAAATCAAAATTTTAGTCTAAACCAATGTATTAGGCTTTTGGGAGGGGCTAAGTGATAAAATATGATCATTTTAGCTATTTTAAGTGTATATAAAGCAGAATGTTACCCTTGAGCAATCTCTTTTGGGGGGGGGGCTGAAGCCCCCTAGCCCTTCCCCTGGATCCGCTACTGCATAGAGATGACGACCAGCTCAGTAGTTAGTAATCTCTTATTCTTATATTACAAACATTCTTACTTTTTTTTTTTTACTATCGTATTAGCCTGCCGATAGTGTCGATCACTCCCACCAAAAGTTTTTCCTCAAACGGTCTGATTTTGCATCAATAATGGAAAACTGTTATGCAACTCCCGTAACAGTTGCATAACTTATATAACAGTCTTGCATTATTATGCAACTCCCTTTTCAAATTTTGGTAACCCTTTTCTCTGTATTGTCACATACTCTTTCATACTGACTAATCAACTATTCTTGCCAATGAATTATTTTCCCGCGAAATGGTACGATTCAGCATTACTGATGGACAACCGTTATAAAATTTCTAGTTTTGCTAACCCTATTTCTATTGCCGTTGTACAAAGCAACTTAGAAGTGACGCTTTTTTTTTTTGGAGGGGGGGGGGGAGCTGTGCGAGCATATTATATGATAGATTGCTATATTTTAATGTCATGTTTGTAGCAAGGCCTTAAATAAAGAAGGGTTTAACGTTTATTTCTTTTGAATTCTGGTTTTTTCGCGTGCAATAAAAAGTGAATTTCAGCGGTGTACTTCAAAGGCTTTATAGAGCATTTCGACATGGTGTTTCAGTGACATCATTTGAGTGACAGCCAACTGAACATCCTTTTTGCGCAGATTCTCCTATTGTCTTCAATTCAGAAAAAGGATATTAGAAACATCAGTTTTCATTATCTTAATCACTTCAAAACATAAAAATGCTGGTGGAAAAGAAAAGTCGAAGGTTTGCTTAACCAATTCAATCCATTACAATTATTCAAGAATTTAATACTTTTTTTTTATGTTAATCTAGGGCCAAGGCCCCTAGACTAGCTACGCTCACTTTTCGTATGAGGCATTCCGCCTTAATAAGGCTTATTCGTAAAAAAGGCACACTTTCAACAAACAAAGCCCAAAGGTTGGATCAGATAAAATGTTACCGAGATACACATTGCTTGGTTCTTGCGTGCTGCTTGGAACATAAAAATTTAAACTTCGCACTATTTTTAATTATGTGAAACCCATGGAACACCTTGCGTATTAGCCAATTATGACGATTTTTCATAATTTGGCGACATGCGTTTATGTATAGTTAATAATTAGTTCTAAGAAAACAGTACTGCATATGTTTTCTTTGATAAAAACTACGGAGCAGCCAGGATAGCTTGCCACCCATGGCGACTTTTCATTATTTGGCGATTTACACATGCTCACAACCAGAGGTCTGCGCAGCACGGAAATTCACGGCGGCGGCGAGCCGTGGCGTGGAAATTTTTTTTAGACTTTTTTTGAGCCTAATCTTCGGGCCCTCGCATGGTAATCTAAAGGCCCGTTTACATGGGAAAATGGAAATTCCCGGGTAAAAGCAGAGTAAGGGAAAAACAAGCAATGCATCATGGGAAAGCGAGGTCATCCTGTATTCACCCTGTATAACGAAAATGGGCGTATGCGTAGAAACATACGCACACACACACACACACAATTATGTATAAATGGACGTTAAAATATTTTTTAAGACTATGAAAACTAGTCTTTTCTGTTGTGGGATTACGGCCAATTAGCTACATATGGGCTCTAGGCCGAGGTCTTTCTAAGGGGTCCTATCAAGCATTTCGGAGGAAACGACGGAAAAATCCAAACGGTTAGGTCGACGGACGCGATCTGGGTTTGAACCAGACACCTTCAGTCTCCCAGTTTAGAGCACTATGCGCTCGGACAGTGCTGGGGCTCTAGAGTATGAGCCTGCCGTTTCGGTGCACTTTTAAAACGTTTCTACTGCAAAACTGAAACAATAGATTTTATCAAAATCGGATAGGTTTATATTGCTTTTATAGCACATTCAGGATACATTTAGCTGTAAGTGTACAATTGATACATTTGCTTTTAAGCGTTTTTTTTTTTTTTTCTTTCTTTTGTCCACAACTTTCTCATAAACCATTCCAAACCTATAATGTTCTTTTGAGGTATTAAGCAATGTTTAAGCAGTTTTTAAAGCAATCTAAATTATGCCATTGACTCGAAAAATTTAAATAGTATCTTTACAAGTTACTAGCGTTAACCTTTTACAGACCGAATTCAGATCCAGCCATATTTTGAATTCGTTTTCTGCATATTTTGCCTTTTAATGCGTTAGTTAAAGGATGTTAGTCATTTAAACGGGAGAAAATTGTGTACAATTTTTCCTGTGTTCGCAATTGTTAGCATTGGTCATTTCTGATTAACGACTTCTGACAAACTTTTACATTGGTTTCAAAAACGGAATATAGCATAGCTGCCAACCGTTCCGTTTTTATAGGAACACTAGCTGAAGTACCCGTCCTTGACGGGTTAGTGAATGCAAATTTCCAAAAAGCAAGAACTTTCGTCATCATTGTAGGAGTACACAGAATGGATGTAGTGTGTTGCCAAAGTAAAGAAAGCGAAGTTATAATTTTTATGTATTGTTAAAATATTACAGGTTAGAGAATAACTAAGTAATAT
The DNA here is from genome assembly GCA_038373885.1 of Cheiracanthium punctorium. Taxonomy (NCBI): domain Eukaryota; kingdom Metazoa; phylum Arthropoda; class Arachnida; order Araneae; family Cheiracanthiidae; genus Cheiracanthium; species Cheiracanthium punctorium. The sequence continues at coordinate 165,879 of JAWZYV010012062.1, read as the reverse complement.
CATTTCATTCGCTTTAGTCGTAATTATGGGATTCGCGAACGAATATTTACGCATATTGAAATAATTTTCGCAAAATCTCAAAATCTAATCAATATTTTTTGAAAAATTGGAAGCCTAGAATTTAAGTTGAGTGAGTACCTATCATGTCAACCAATTTCGTTTCATTCCCTGCAGTCTTTATTTCGTGATGCTGGAACAAAATTTCAGCACTTTAAAACGATTTTCACAAAATCGCAAAATGTAATCAAAATATTTTAAAAATTCAACGCCTATAAATTAAGATTAGCAACTACCTATCATATCAATAAATTTCGTAACATTCGTATTAGTCGTTATTACGTGATGTTTGAAGAAATATAAACGTATTTTGAGAGAATTTTCACAAAATCTCAAAATCTAATAAAAACGTTTTAAAAATTGGACACCTATAGTTTATGTTGAGCAACCATCTATCATGTGACCAAATTTCATATCATTCGCTTTAGTCGTTATTACGTAATGCTTGAACAAAGATTCACTCAGTTTTAAACGATTTTCGCAAAACCTCGAAATCTGATCGATTATTTTTAATTAGATGATATAGTTTAAGGTGAGTGACCACCTTTAATTTCACCAAATATCATTTTTTCACCTTAGTAGTTAGTACGTGTGATGCGCGAACACAAATTTACGCAGTTTGAAATGATTTTCGCAAAATCCCAAAATCTAATCAAGACTGTTTAAAAATTCGTCACCTATGTTTGAAGTTGAATGACCACCTATCATGACACCCAATTTCATATCATTGACTTCAGTCGTTTTTACGTGATGCTTGAACACAAATTTACGCAGTTTGAAACGATTTTCGCAAAATCTGAAAATCTAATCAAGATTTTTTAAAAATTCGACGCTTATGTTTTGAGTTGAGTGACCACCTATCATGACACTCAATTTCATATCATTCGCTTCAGTCGTTTTTACGTGATGCTTAAACAAAAAAAGCGTCACGGACAGAATGACAGACAGACAAACTTTTTTTTGAGGGTCGCATCGGATTCCCGGGTGCTTGAAACGGATAGAAATCGCAAAATTTTTGAATTCCAAGAAATGTACAGACAAGTCTAATTTTATTTATATAAATTTCCCACCACCAGGGGCAGAATCTTGGGATTTTTTTTCGGTTGTCCATTGGACAATCAGTGAAATTACTTTAGTTGCCCGCAAATGAAGTTTCTTGCCCATTAAATTTTCGCTACACAATTTTTTTTAAGAACATGCGGTCGTTACAATGAAAATAAGTTGACAAACGTTTATTCAGAAAATTTGCAATTACTATTCGGAAATGAAAAATAGAAATAGAAAGAAGTTCAGAATTAAAATAGGAATAGGAAACTGCATTTTCAAGCTAAGGAATAAAAATGGGAGTAGCTGTTTTTCTTGGTTGCCCGAAGGGGCAACTGAATTTTTTGTTTTACCACCGACTTTTAGAAACACTGCCCGTCATCTTTGCAATAATGCAATGAGAGTTGAAACAAGAGGCGGCCCTGCCTAACAACTGAAACTTTGACGTCATCATTAGGCCTTCAAGTAATGACGTCATCACAGTTTTACTTTCACAAAGTAAAACTATTTAAAATTTCTGGTGGATGCTACAAATATTAGAAAATATCTTAAATAAAGAATTAAAATTAAAATACCTGTCTCGTACAAAATTATTCATTTCGATCTATTTCCTTATCATATTATCTAATTCGTCACGGTTAAAAACTACCATTTTTCATAAAATTATATTTTTTATCTCAAATTATTAAAATATTGTTATTCACGAGTAAATTCACCAGAAACTTTGTATTGTTTTATTTTGTGAAAATAAAACTTTTAAATGTAGGCCAAACGATGACGTCAAATCTCGGTGATGTAGGAGTTGTTAGGCTTTCTTTATCTAGGAGGTAATGCTTACGTTGACTACCTACTCGAGATGTGGACGGTTTAAATACAATATTTTTATAACAAGACCTCTTAAAAAATACTGGTGCTACAATGTAAAATTGATATAAACTGTATAATAACAGTATCATAACACACATTGTTGATAAATACCATTTATGGATTTTTCATATGTTTTCCTCCTCTAGATCGTTTTAAAAATCTAAAACAATTAATGACTGTATTTTAAAAATAGTTTTTTCATTTCAGGCCCTCTCCAGATTTTTTTAACGAAATATATATATACATAAAATAATTTCTCCACTTACAAAGGTTAAAATATTTAGTTGCAGAACTTTGTTTTTAAGTCTATAAATTTTAAATAAGAAAACAAAGCTACTAAATTTAGTTAAATTCATTATAAATTAACAGCTGATTATGAATGAATCAGATTATTTTATACTCTTACCATAAAAATATGAACATTAACATTTCCAATATATTTTATTTAAAAAGAAATCATAATTTTAAGTTTTTCATGCACCTTTTTCGTGAGTTCTAAATTTAATAGATTTGATTTTTCATTTGAAGTGTGCTATTATATGTGTGCGTTATTGTACAAAGTTTTTGCCAATTTTACATTCAACACCAGTATTTGTTAAGAGTTTTTGTTATAAAATATTTTAATTTAAAACTTATCTTGGAATGGGTGTGAATTTCGATCCCCTATCCCCCAATAATTTTTCTTCGGCGGCTTGAGGGTGGGAGTGCAAGGGTGTTGAATGTTTGTAATTTAGATTGGTTTGATTTAATAACTTTAATTTAATTGTATTTAAACATTCCTCCAAAATAAAATACTGTTACACCCCCCCCCCCCCCCAAAAAAAAAAATAATATAAAGTGATGTGACATTTCAATCGGCAGAGTTGTCTGGAATAGTTTTAGGAAAGAAGATTTATTCTCTATTTTATGACTGCAATTTTAATTCATGATCTTGAACTCTCTCGAAAGCAACGAAAAGAAAAGAGAAATGTTAAAAGAATTAAAATATTTCTTCTGCTAAAGATATAAATCAATACAAACACAACAAAGTCGCAAAAACCCGAGAGAAATACACCAAAGTAAATAAAATCCAAAGAATTTAATGTTCCTTGGCGGCCCGGTACTATTTGATCCGAGGACCGGGACCTGTCTGTGGCCCGGGGATTGTGGACCAATGACTTAAATAATAAGTGAAATATTAAGAATAAATCTAAAATTTATTTTTAAATTTAAATAAAGATATGAATTAAGTTTGAAGGGGGGGGGATATCAAGATTTTAAATTTATGAAAATGGCTAATTTTATGATTTTTTTTTCCAGTTTCCCACTAATGATAGAAATGCAACTTCCGTTTCAAACAATCAAATCATCTTTTAACTTTATCTGCTATATTTTTCAAGTGAATATTGATAAAATTTTATTTTCTAAAATTTTTTAATTTGATATTCTTAATTGGAAACATGGCCAGTAAAAGTTTAAGAAGTATCCAGAAGAAAATAAGCAGTTGAAAGCTTAGGTACAATTTTTTAAAAAGTTTTGAAGCCGATTGTATACAATCGGCGATCTTTGGCGGCGCGCCGGCCTAGACCTCGGCGGCGGCGGCGTGGAACAAATGCCCGGCGGCGGCGGCGCAGACCTCTTCTCACAACCTATAATTACTGCTCATGTAAGATTCCCGGAAAACCGTTATCCATATTTTCATATACATAATCCTTTGCAGATTGGCGTATTTAGCACCAAGAATTATATCATCTCGCCACGCTGGCAGATATCCAAAGTGTACTATAACTGCTATAACAGGGTGTCTACCGCTCCGGAAAATCCGGAAAGTCGGGAGAAAGCCGGGAAATTGGAAAATGGGCCCGGAAAGTCTGGAAAAAACCGGGAAATTGGGTAATGGGTCCGGAAAATTCACCAAAAGAATCAATTTTTTTTCGTATTCTTTTTTTTACCCTTCCTCTTTAATTGTCAGACTGGAACCGAAAGTAACTGCAACGCATTTTTCGGACCGCGAAAGAATCAAGCGATGTGTTTGTATAAGGAGGGAAAAATGGGGGCTCATTAATCGTGATGGGAGGGTAAAAGACAAATTATCTTACTTGGTAACTTATGGGTTAGGACCGTCTTTCCAAGAACAGTTAGTTAATTCTATCATAAATTGCGACTACTTCTGTTTCTTTTAATTGATGAAAGCTTAATCCTGTATTTCAAGAATTTGTACAAAATATGCAAATATAAATACAAGGGAGAGGGCATTGTGCAATTCCCCAAAGTAAAATGCATTGGTCAGGAATTTTTTTTCCGGGAGCTCCCAAAAGTCAGGAAATTGACTTTCAGAAATTTGGTAGACACCCTGTATAATGGCATAGTTAACACCACCCAATATTTCTACTGGTAGCAAATACTCCAGCTGGACCGAACCGGCTTTAAAATAATCGGCATTTTAATTATTTTACATTTTCAAGATACTGGGTTCTAACATTTCGGAACTCGCTGTTTAGATCCACCCTGCTTGGAAAGATACCAATGTGCCAGATCATACCTAATGCCAAGATGGCGCTTTTAAAATCAGTTACAATTAGTTATTCTGTTTTGGAAAAACTAATAATCGCTAATTCTAAACTCCTGTTGTCTAAGCGAACTTACTATTTGAAATTGCCAACTTTGTGTAACACACTTTGTTATTTATTTCATATACTTTTTAATTTGGCGTAAAATGGGTGTCATTCTACTTCATGTTTGTCAATTTCACGCGATACTTCATACTTGGAATTGCTTTTTGCAAAGGAATGAATGATTTTATGCCAAATCTGGCAACCATTATGTTTATTTTTTCAGTTTTTTATTAATATCTTCTAAAAGAATTCGATTTTCGATATTTAAGTCAGCTTATCAGGTTCCTCGGGATTTTTCCATTCTGTGGACACCTTAGTCGAAACTCAAATCCCCACGGTTTAGGGAGATAGTCGAACAAGCTCTTGACGGCGGCGGCGACAGCGGACGTTACTTTTTTTTTAGAATAGAGAGAAACCCGGTTTTTCCGATTTAAATACACTGGGTGTCTACCGCTCCAGAAAATCTGGAAAGTCAGGAAAAAGCCGGGAAATTGGAAAATGGGTCCGGAAAGTCTGGAAAAAACCGGGATATTGGATAATGGGTCCGGAAAATTCACCAAAAGAATCAATTTTTTTTTTCGTGTCCTTTTTTTTACCTTTTCTCTCTAATTGTCAGACTGGAAACCGAAAGCAACTGCAATGCATTTTTCGGACCGCGAAAGCATCAAGTGATGTGTTGGTATAAGGAGGGGAAAATGGGGGTTCATCAATCGTGACGGGAGGGTAAAAGGCAAATTAGCTTACTTGGTAACTAATATCTTAGGACCGTATTTCCAAGAACAGTTAGTTAATTCTATCAGAAAGTGCGTCTACTTCTGTTTCTCAGTTGATGAAAGCTCTTAATCCTGTATACTTCAGTTAAAATTGATTTCAAGAAGTTGTACAAAATATGCAAATATAAAGACAAGGGAGGGGCATTGTGCAATTTCCCAAAGTAAAATGCATTGGTGAGGAATTTTTTTTCCCGGGACCTCCCAAAAGTCACGAAATTGACTTTCAGAAATTTGTTAGACACCCTGCACATTACGAAAACCCAAAACTGTCACGTAGAAGGAGGACCTGTTACAGAGAGTCTAGGCTCGTGGAAATGCTCTTTCCAGAAAAATATATTCTGGCCATAAATTTGATTTGTGGTTTTTCTGTTATTGTAGAGTAACATTTATCAGTGGCGTAGCCAGAAATTTTTCATGGGGGGGGGGTTACGACTACCGCAACTCGCATGTATGTATACGTGTGCGTGATAAGGGAGTGAAGACTACATTTTGTATGGCAAAAAATTCCTCATGGGCGGGGGGTGGGGGGTTGTGACCCTCCAACCCCCTTGGCTACGCCGCTGACATTAATGTTGATAGAAAAGTGGGCTAGGCAAAATACTTATTCATTATATCTCATGATCTGTTGTAAGCTAGGATTAAGGATGTTGTAAGTAGGATTTGCTTGCATTAATAAGAGCCACTCCTTGCGTTAAGTAAGAATATTTTCTTGTGATCTTATCCCCTGACCATCAATAGTTTAATTTCGTACACCGATTACAATGTTTGAATTTATCTCATAAATTAAGTACATGCTTCTTTTCTTTAATGATAATACTTATGAACTAATTTTAACTGAATACACAAATTTTTACATGCAATTTCTTAGTATTTTTTAATCTAGTTAAAATCAAAAGCCTTTATATTTTCTATGCATTTAAAAATTTTCTTAGACTATGAGACAAGGATATTTTTTTGGTACCAAAGACTTCTTGTGTACGTAATGTATGTTTAATGAAGCTAATTAGAAGATTCATTTAAACGTAATAGATTTTACTCCAACATATTATTATTATATCGGCTGCTTGCCATATATTCTCTTCAGTTGATTGGTTTTATTATTTAGGATGCTATCCAATTTGTTTTTTTGTTGCACTTAGTAGTATGTAAGCATTGTGTGATTTTGAACCATTGTGCCATTTTACAGAAAAAAAGAAAAAATGTTTAAATATGGTCACATTGCAGTTAAGTTTTGATTAGTAAGAAATTGAAGGAAATAATTTTCAGTGAATTTTTAAAAAATATGCATCATAGGGCATGTGCAGAAGTGAAATATGCTGTAAATGTACTTTGAAAATGAGATCAAGGTAACTGATTTTATAATTAATAACTTGTACACCAGTTGTCTCTGTGAAAACGTTTCAACGTATTGAAGAGTAACATTAAAAATATGTGTCGCATGTATTATAAAAGTTTATGTAGCGTATAAATAGGTGTTGATCAGTAGGTCTCTATTTTCTAAAATTAAATAAAATTCATTGTGTTTCAAATTCTTTATAATTTTCATAATTCATGAAGCACATAAAACACTCCATTTATTTAGGAGTTATTACAGTTGTTTTATGATTTTTATATTATAAGTGTTTTATTCACTGCTGTACAACAAATGTGTTGTTTTCGTAAATATGACGCAATTTTTTATGAACTGTCAAGGGTAGCCAAAAAGCATGGTGAATGCAGTTAGTTCAATATTATAAATAATTTCCACAAAACTTTGTTCAAATTAATCACATAAAATTAACCTTTCTTGAAATATATTTTTTTAACTGTACGGAAAAAAAGAAAGAAAATATGTTAGAAAGATGATGCTTTGTGAACGACTGCTGTCATCTGTCTAGTTTATTTTTAGACAGTGAAAATAATTTTTTTACATTGCTACTACATGAAGATCTAGAAAAATGATTCTGGGAACATTTTGACTGATGGTTTTCTACCACTGTACCATTTTTAACTAAGAATTTGAAGCTACGATTTTTATTTTTGCATTCATTTAGACATCCATCATTCGTCAATACTGTTGCAGAATACTCTGCTTGTTTCCGGGGTTCGTCGTTCTAAAGTCCAGTTGGTGTAGAAAGTTCTAGTAAAAAGTCCACTGGTCAGGATCGAACACAACTTTATTGCTTCTCGAACTTCGTAGAACAATCAGCTTACAAAATTCACAAGCACAATCTAACAGTAACGTGCGTTTAACAGTCCGCTTAGATCTGAAGCTCTCACAAATGCCGCATTTCTCACACAAAATAAGACACTTTCACAGGCAAAAATTCAGTAAAAATATTCAAGGGATATCGTACACAATCCCTTAAGACACAGCAATGAAGAATTTACACACAGCACTTTAAAAACAGCTTCGAAACGCAAGCGAAAACACCGCTTCTATCACAGAGGAAAGCGCCATCCACATCGGCCGCTCTATCAGCTCTCGACGGGAGATTTCATTCCACACTGAACTGGGGTCGATGAAACATTCATATTTATAGGTGGCGCAGAAGCTACGAGAAATTCCCGAAGAGCCTATTTCTCTAGGATTCTACATAAAGCGAGAATTTTGATTATGTCATAGAAGAGAAATGTTAGATTTTTATGTGCTTTTAATGCACGAAAAACCAACTTTCAGGCCCCATTGGGAAAATCGCGCCAAATGACCAAAATGTCGCTAAGCTTGGTGACTTTTGGAGAAATATCGCCAAATTGGCGCCAAAAATAAGTCCCCAAAAGTGAAGTTACCGAGGGCCTAGGACCCATATTTCTGGAGATTACTAGAATCCCCATAGAAAACAAAGGCAAAACCGAAACCTCCGTATCTCCGGTTCTGGTTGACCGATTTAAATGCAACAAAATGCAAAATTTAACTATTTGAAGCATAGAATACAAATTTTAAACTATTTTAAGCCCCAGAACTGCGGGTTGCGCCGAAAATTCGGAACAATATCTATCATTCCCTGTTGAATACATTCACGTTTGTCGGTAATCATCCAGTTCAAACAGGGGTAGTGTAGTAATGTATGGCTTAGTAATATGCAAAACTGCTTAGTAATGGTTAAATGCAACCATTACTAAGCAGGTTAAATGCAACCATTACTAACCATTACTAAACAACACACAAATCAATATAATCGCAGACTAGTTTCAGTAAAACCAGTGGGTAAAACGTACTGTTATAGTCCTTGTCGACACTGTGGAAGCTTTAGCTCATATTAGAATGATTGTTATGCTTTATTTATAATTGTTTTAAAAACTAAAACTTGTAACAGAAATGGAAAATGATTATAATATAATGCATTTAGCACTTTAATTAATTTAATTTATCTGCCTATGTATGTGAAGCAACATAAGTCATAGCAGGGGCGTGCGGAGCCCCAGGCGAAGCACAAGAGCGGGGCCTCTTTTCTGTCATGTCTTATGTAAGTTACTACTAGCACTGCTACTACATATTAGTTTTATTTCTCGGCTTTGTTAGGGATATATCGCAACCATCTACGAAGCTCGGTTTAATGTGATAACAAAAAAAATGGCCCAGGAACGATGCCTCTTTAAGCGCGAGGCCTTAGGCGATCGCTTACATTCCCACCCCTTGGGCCGGCCCTGGTCATAGACAGAGAATATCTTCACCGTCGCATGCTTTAAGGCTGTTCTTTTAGGAAATTGTGCAACATTTGAACAGCGTATTATAGAATTTAATTGCGCTAGGGACTCGAAAAATTTAGAATGTCTCTTTACAAGTTGTACAGTCAACTATTAGACCAGCGAACCTATAGAATTGCGAAACACTCAGAAAAAACGCTAAACATACGGAATTTGGCAATATTTTCCTAACAGCTAACATTTCAACACACACACTCAATACGGCTCATTTTTGAAGGCAAGTTTTGTGCTTATGATTTTTTTTTTTTTTTTCTTTTCTGAAAGTTGCGTGAGTGAGACATACATAGTTTACCGTTAGTATTAATTCATAGTGCATTGGGCAAAGAAGCATTATTAATTTTTTCGAGTGTTTAACAACATTGGTTTGTTTTTGAAGATGTTCAAAAGTTCTGTGACGACGATAGCTTTTCAAAAGGGACACCCTCAAATGTTGAAATGGTTGGAGTACTCAGGTTGAAGATGATCCCAATAGTTTGATAAACTTCCTAACAATCCAAAGAAATTTTAGGTTCAAGAGTGAGGCTTGGGGTGAGGGCTTTAGATCCACCTCTAATTAGTTTTACCGATGATTCTTTCACCAATTGTTCTACTAAGTATCTAAGTAGTTTATCATAAAATATAGATTTCTAGAAAGCGATTGAGTCTTGTGAATTTCTTGTAGGGGATAAAAAAAAGTTCAAAATACTGTCCACAGGGGCTACTCCAGTCCTTGTGGAGTTACTTTGGTCCAACTCGAAAAAGTTATTAGTTTTTGTGCTGAACAAACAATGAAAGATAAAATATTTTGGGCTTGAAAATATTTTGTACCCTATATGAGAGTAATCTAATAGTTTGGGGTTGAATTTAATTTTTATTATTTGCAAAGGCTTTTTGCCAATGACAAAAGATTGTGGTCTCAGATCATTAGCAGACTTAAGCTAGGGGTTACAGTTGTCTAACATATGAAATCTGTTTTTTGTAGGAAATCAGGTGAATGTACCAAAGAAACCCCATGCAGGAGCTTCTTAGTTCAAAACTTGAAAATTAGTAAATTAATGAAAAAGGGAAAAGATAGTTTTAAAATAATGCAGTGTAAATCCTTGTACTATGTTAATTTGTTAAAACCGTTAAAACTCAATTCGAACATGGGAAATCCATATCCTATATTTTGCATTAACGGAAATGTTAGTGAAAACATAGAAAAATGACCCAAGTATGTGATACGGTTCTTATTAAAATGAATTTTTTTTCTCTGTTTTCCGAATTTCCAACAACTTTATTAGAATTTTTTCGAGGTTAAGAAAATAGTCTTTCATTAACATACTCTTTTAAGCGACTGTAAGTATTTCAAAAACCTTGACACTTGCTCGCCATCGATGAGTGCAATATCTTTTGTTTTGAATTTCCCTTGCCTGTATTTTGACACTTCGGGCAGAAATGTTAAAATTAGAGTAAGCCAGTAGGCTACTGGTACGTTATTGCGCTGAACTATTTCATTGGAAGTGACATGAACGTTTCTGTCATTAAACAAGCACTTGATGGGTGATTTGAAAACATACTTGGCTTAGTGATTTTTTAAAATGATTTCTGTCATTGTTAAGAAAAAAGGAAACAATGTTTGTTGCTGGTCAAAATATTCTGAAATATATACATGAAAAGATGAAATATCTTTACAATTTCATTTGAAATGTACTCATTTTCAAACTGTCGTGTTTCATTTTATCTGTACATTAAAATGCTAATAATAAATCGATGTTCCTGATGATACGGAATTTTCTCTTTATTTTACGCTTACTGAGACTGTTATTAAATTAAATAGGTACACTATGTCCATAATTTGGAAAATCGGGAAAAGTTATTAGAAACGCTTTTTCTGAAGAAAACTAATGACTAAAACATACCATCACACCTCGAAGAGACAGCAATACATAAACACAGAGTGTTCTAAAACTAACTCGTTGATATGAAACCACTTATATTTAATATTTACACTATGTGCACCTTCTTATCCAAATTGTTTTTCTATTGGATATTGTTTGAGGAGAATTCTATGTTAAAAACAATTGTTCCTCTGCTGCCTAGTGATGGCACTGGTAAAATTTTCACGATATCTTTGTCTCTTACCTCACTGATTTTCGTATTTTCAGGGAATCGGAAGATGCTTATCTTCTTATTAGGTATTTTTCTCACAAACATTATTACTGAGTTGTCAGCATTTATGGATTGAATACAAAATGCTTCACTGCTAAACAAACGTGCAGCAACACGATTTTAGACATAAAACTTACTTGGTGGGTCGAGTATTCATTTGGTGTATGCACTCGCCTTATACCAACAGTAACAGGGCAAGTGCACAACGCCCCTTGTTTTTTAAACGATAGTAGATGTAAATAAAATAAAAATCTGAATGAAAAATACACTTAAAAATGTAAAAGAGCCAATAAAAAATCAAAAGATATTAATTTAGTTTTTAAAAAATAAATGTTTTAAAAAACCCTTACGAGCTCTCACTTAGAGGAGAAATGACACGACTTTAAAAAATATTTATCACAAAGCGAAATCAGTCCTTGGAAGTGCATATACTTTAATAATATTCATAAAGTATGATATAAAGACGCTTTTCATGGTGCAAATCTCATTGCGTATTGCAAATAATAAACGATTAAGAATCCGCGCATGCACTTGCCCTATTAATCACTTATCCTATCTTACCCTACGTGTTTTGTAAATATGATGTCATAATACAAAATGACAACAAGTCTTCCATTGGCATGAGTAGAGTTAATGTAATACATCACTGAGTTGTGATACTTGTTTGAAAAACGAAAATACTAAGGGAAAATTAGTGTGTTTGAGTTAACTACTTTGCAATTAAGATTTCTGAAAATAATACGATGACGGACAAAAGCCATCCAGACATCAGTATATAAAACGCCCTGATATATCATCGAGATGTATCTTCGTGACCGTTTCTGATCCGTCAGATTCAAACGACTTCTTCTGGAGTTGCAAAAGAAAATCGTTGTCGTCATTGAATTTATTTAATATTCCTGAAGCAAAAATTCGATGAACGACTGCATTTAAGAGATTTGAACAGCAGAACTTTCTTGAGAACGGAATACTACTAAGCCCTACAGAAAAGGAGTCTTCCGATATGAAGTAATCGCCGTTCATGTTCGATGATATCCTATGCGAACTCCCAAGAAAAGCTTTCTTAGGTGCACTCTTATGAAACGCTTCGCAAACGTCTCCGGTTTCCACTTTGTTTCGATTTAGGCAATCGCCTATAGCTTTACAAGAGTCGTCTTGAGATTCCAGTAAATATCCAACCAGGTAACTGCAAGCCGGAAATATCACGAATTCCGCTGAGAGTAGGGAATGATAAAAAAAGACAGCAGCACAGCCTTGTAGCTGTAACTGAGAATCGTCACGCCCAGAATCCAAGTAAAAGTGAGTATCCTGAGTGCGTTTGTCTTCATCTTGAAATTGAGCGGCTGTTCAAAGATACTTCCAGCGGTAATCAACGCCACTTTCTGTAGAGATATCTTCCTGTTCATAAGCACGTAGAAAAGGAGAGCGACCGTAAGGAAGAATAGTGAAATATAGATCCAAACCTCATAAGAAAACTGGTAGAATATGGCCAAGTTTTTGGACACTGGTTTTGGCTTGTCTGTCATGAATGTAATTCTGCTAAGGATGTGGGGAAAACTGAAATTCATTGCTTCGAATCTTTCTTCTGTAACAAACATCCCACCCATGGCTAGGTCTCCTTCGGAACGGAAGATCATTCAAAGCTTTCCAGACCAGTTTCCATCGGGCTGCCTTGTTCCAATTGCGCTGTCTGGTGACATGAGTATCAAGTACTGGGCTCGAAGTCCCTCAGACAGAAGACGTATAAGTTTAGCGTCGTCGGCATAGATCGTACTTCCATCTTTGTTTACTATGCTGTTCTGAGGTAATTTTGGTGATGGTCTGGTAACAAATCTAACGACTTTTGTATTAAAAGTATCCATTGTTCCGAATGATTTCGTTCACTCAGTCCTTTTTCTTAACGTAATCATTTCACTCATATTTTTGAGAATGAAATGATTTTAAATCTTGCACGAACATTTGAAAGTATTAACTGTTCGTAGCTACAGTATCACACAGTTTTTAATAATGATTATAAATACATTTATTTTACCGTGCATCTGGTATCGAAAGTTTGTTCAAAAGATTTGTTTTAGAAAATCGGGGTTAGTGAAATTAAGGAAAAAAAATTGATTTATTTTATTTTTTAGATAGATTTTTTTAGAAAGATAGATTTTTTTAGATAGATTTTTTTAGATAGATTTTTTAGAAAAATTTAGATTATCAAAGTCTAAGGATTCAATTTCACAAATATGTGCGACATTCTATATTTGCGTATGTGTGAGTACCATTTTGCATTAACTACATTTTACTAAACAACTAACAACTCTTGCATTATATTAAATAACTTATTGTACAGTTTATATGATCAGATAGCATTTCCATGAGTACATATATACTCGAAAAAATGTTACGGCTGACATTTTTAGAACGGTCATTGCTGGTGCAACAGAATTGAGATTTTCAAAGAACTTATTCATTACTTAAAAAAAAAAAATCTTGAAGAGAATTCAGTATGCTGTGAGAAACAACCATCATTTTTACAAGCACTGTGCATCCTCTGTCGAAAAAGAAAATTGATCGACCGCTTTATAGAAAAATTCGGAATGTTTATAACACTCACCAAATGCCATGACTTGGTTATATGTCATCGGACATTGGTTGTGATAACTATTGTCTTTTTGGCATGGTGAATACCATTTTCCTTGCAAACTTTTGTAGTAATTCGCGGAAATTCCAGTTAGAGTGGTAAATGTGACGGACAAGTCGAAGGTGATAAAGAAGAATGAAGTGTTGGCGACATGCACTCCTGTTACCTGCATTAATAAGAACATCAACCAAACGACAGCTAAATCTTCCGAGTGCCTGACGAAGGAATTATTACAAGACGTGGAGTTAACGGTAGAACAGAGAAGCGCTGCGGAGAAAGTAATAGCTGAATTTGAAGACCTCTTCTCTCGTACTTCCGGTGACTTTGGCCGTACGAGGTTAACGCAGCATAGAATAGACACAAGCAGCCATTCTCCCATCAAGCAACATCCTAGGCGGCTGCCGTTTGCTAAGCAAGAAGAGGTGAACCGACTTTTAGAGGAGATGCAGCGTGATGACGTCATCGAGCCATCGACTAGTCCGTGGGCCTCGCCGATTGTTTTGGTCCGAAAGAAAGATGGTTCCACCCGGTTCTGCGTTGACTATAGACGTCTGAATGACATTACCAAGAAAGACAGCTACCCTCTTCCCAGGATAGACGACACATTGGACACTTTATCGGGAAACGAATGGTTCTCCACTCTGGATCTCAAGAGTGGCTACTGGCAAGTAGATCCATCCCGATGACCGTGAAAAGACTGCGTTCACCACGGGACAAGGATTGTGGCAGTTCAAAGTTATGCCTTTTGGACTCTGCAACGCACCGGCTACATTCGAGCGTCTAATGGAGACAGTGTTGAGAGGACTTTCCTACGAAGCATGTCTCGTTTATTTGGACGATATCATCATCGTCGGAAGGACTTTCGAAGAGCATCTCGAGAACATTCGAAAGGTACTGCAGAAATTAAAAGAGGCAAACTTGAAACTAAGTCCGTCGAAGTGCAACTTGTTCCGTCGGGAAGTACGTTACCTCGGGCACATAATATCCGCCCACGGAGTCCGAACCGATCCCGAAAAGACGTCCGCAGTCCAGAACTGGAGTCGTCCCGAGAATATCCACGACTTAAGAAGTTTTCTCGGTCTGTGTACTTACTATCGAAAATTCGTGAAGGGCTTTTCTCAAATTGCAAGACCTCTTCACAAATTGACCGAGACTGGAGAGAAATTTCTATGGACTGAGGAATGTGAGGACGCATTCAACGAACTGAAGACGGCTTTAACATCTTCGCCGATCCTGTCGTATCCTCACCCTGACAAGCCATCTATCCTGGACACAGACGCAAGTAAGGAGAGTGTTGGAGCAGTTTTGTCCCAGGAGATAGATGGCCAAGAACACGTCATTGCTTACTGGAGCAAATGCCTTTCAAAGGCAGAACGTAACTATTGTGTTACGAGAAAGGAACTCCTTGCTATCATTAAGGCCGTGGAGCACTTCCATCATTACCTGTACGGCCGAAAGTTCCTGCTCCGAACGGACCATGCCTCTTTAACCTGGCTTCTAAATTTCAAGAATCCGGAGGGCCAAATAGCCAGGTGGATACAGCGATTACAAGAATATGACATCGAGATACGTCATCGGAAAGGGTCATCTCATGGAAATGCAGATGCTTTGTCGAGAAGGCCCTGCATAGACAGTTGCCGCTATTGCTCCAGGGCAGAGAAAAATTACGATCTGAAACATCCCGTTGTCCGCCAAGTTACAACATCGGCACCATCTCAAGATCCCTGGAGTGATGAAAATGTTCGGGCGGACCAATTAGCAGATAGTGACATCAAACCTATTGTGGAATTTATGGAAAAATCCAGCGCTAAGCCCAGTTGGCAAGAAATATCATCTTACAGTCCGACAACAAAACAGTACTGGGCTTTATGGGATTCGCTTCGCCTGAGGAATGGAGTCCTGTATCGTAAATGGGAGTCAGACGACGGCAAGATGCTCCGATGGCAGTTAGTACTCCCTCGTTCGAGGATTCCGAAGGTTCTAGAAGAACTTCATAATGGCTTAACTGGAGGCCATTTTGGCGTAATGAAGACCCTGCAGAAAGTTCGCGAGCGCTTCTACTGGGTTAGGGCTCGGGGCGACGTCGAAAAGTGGTGTCAAGCTTGTGACGCCTGTGCCGCCCGTAAAGGCCCGAAGAAACGGAGCCGTGGAAGACTACATCGTTATAATGTAGGAGCGCCTTTTGAGAGGATTGCCCTCGACATCCTGGGACCTCTTCCGCGAACTTCGGATGGCAACAAATACATCCTAGTTGTCATTGACTACTTCTCTAAATGGCCCGAAGCGTTTCCTATTCCCGATCAAGAAGCTACGACCGTAGCAGAGGTACTGGTGCAAGAATGGATTTCCAGATATGGAACCCCTCTGCAACTTCATTCCGACCAAGGAACGAACTTTACCTCTGCAGTCTTTAAAGGACTATGCCAACTTCTCGGAATGGACAAAACCCAGACTACGCCTTTACACCCACAATCCGACGGCATGGTGGAGAGGTTCAATCGTACAATTTTGAACAACCTCTCGCTCCTGGTATCTAGGAATCAAGAGGACTGGGACAAGAAACTCCCCCTGTTCCTGCTGGCCTATAGGAGTGCCGTCCACGAGACTACCGGCTTCACACCTTCCCAGATGCTGTTCGGCAGAGATCTTCGTCTTCCCGCCGATCTAGTGTTCGGCCGCCCTCCAGATGCGCCTTCATCGCCAGAGGAGTACGTGGAAAACCTTCGGGCACGGTTTGAAGATGTACATCATTTTGCTCGGGAGCGGATCAACCTGAACACGGAAAAGATGAAGACTCGCTACGACACGAAGGCTACGGGACACGAGTTCAACGCAGGTGACAAAGTTTGGCTATGGAATCCTACTGGACGGAAAGGCCTGTCTCCCAAGCTGCAATCGCCGTGGGACGGTCCTTACACAGTCCTAAACCGGCTGAATGATGTCATCGTACGGATTCGTAAGTCACCAAACTCTAAGCCAAGAGTTGTACATTACGATCGGCTAGCCAAAAACCGCGGTTGTAATTAGCTCAGACTATGGTCACTATGGCGTAATTCCTCTTTTCTTTCACCTCTCATTCCTTTCCTGTCTTTCTCTTCTCTTCCTCTTTCTTCAACTCTCTTTCTCTCACCACTTACGCCATGTTTAGTGTGCATATTTGTAATATATTGGATTTTATTAATGTGTATTTGTTATTACATTGATTACTTATTACAGTGTAATTATTTATTATGATGATTATTTCTTTATTAAAGTGTATTTGCTTATTGTGCTATTGATTACTTGCTTGAATTATATTGTTAAGATCTTGTTAAGTGTTATACAGTGTAGGTACCTGTGTGACCTCCTAACTAGGGATTGTACTGCCCGGGACGTGCAGTCCTTGGGAAGGGGGCAATGTTACGAATTTTCGGGGCAACCCGCTGCTCTGGGGCTTAAAATGGTTTAAAATTCGTATTCTACGCTTCAAATAGATAAATTTTGCTTTTTGTTGCATCAAAATCGGCCAATTAGAACCGGAGATACGGAGGTTTCGCTTTCCCATATGTTTTTCTATGGGCTTCTAGAAATCTCGAGAAATATTAGTCCTAGAGCTTAGATCTCTTCACTTTTGAGGACTTATTTTTGGCGCCAAATTTGGCGATATTTCGCCAAAAATCGCCAAGCTTGGCGACTTTTTGGTCATTTGGCGCGATTTTCCCAATGGGGCCTGGAAGTTGTTTTTCCTGCATTAAAAACGCATAATAACCTAACATTTCTCTTCTATGACGTAATCAAAATTCACGCTTTACGTAGAACCCTCGAGAAATTGACTTTTCTGGAAACCTCTTGTACCTCCTGCGTCGGCTATTTATAGAAGCGGGCATCGCCCCGAAGTCTGTCAGTTGCGAGTTGAACATTCAATGTGTGAAGAGCTCTGAGTACGCTGATAGTGCTATAGAAGCTGTGTTTTAGCTTGCTTTGTGAAGCTGTTTTTAAAGTGCTGTGTGTAAATTCTTCATTGCTGTGTCTTAAGGGGTAGTGTACTATATCCCTTGAATATTTCCACGGAATTTTTGCCTGTGAAAGTGACTTATTTTGTGTGAGGAATACAGCATTTGTGAGAGCTTCTGATCCAAGCGGATTGTTAAAAGCACGTTACTGCTAGATTGTGCTTGTGTATTGTGTACAGCTGATTGTTCTACGAAGTTCTAGAAGAAATAAAGTTTGTGTTCCATCCTGACAAGTGACTTTTTACTTGAACTTTTTACACCCACTGGACTTTAGAACGACGAACCCCAGGAGTAGCAGAGTAATTCCGCAACACGTCATTAGTAGTAATTTTTCATCATTGCATCATAATTGCTTTTTCGTGAAATTCATTAAAAGTTTATGAAATAGATAATTACACGTAGCGGTGTCAGAAACGGTCTATCTTCGAGCCCGTTTTTCCGCGACTTCTTGGTATTTTGCAAACAAATGATTAGTGAATTGAAAATGGAAGCTCATCCACTTTATTCATAATCGATTCTAAATATCTGCCTTCATACATTTTTAATATGTTTACCAAAGATTGCTTAAAAGTTCATCTCGTACATAACCGCAACCGTCACGAATGGGCTTTGTAAAATGTTGCTCAATATTGTCGCACAATAAGATGAGATAGCTCAATTCAAATAATCGTATAAAATTCAATAAGTTTTCATGCTTGGGATATAATGTATATTTATGAACCTTTGTATTTCGCACCCATTTTATTCCACTTTTTCATACGTTTAAAAAAAAAAGAAAAGAAAAAGCGGTCAAGGTCGTTCTATCTGGCGATATTATGCGACCTTTACGTTCCACAATTCTTCCAATTTGCTGAGAATAGCCTCTCTTTTATCAATGCTTCAAGCGGGGGAAATCATTAATCTCGCGAAAGAAAAGTCAAAATGGGTGTCAGCTATTTTAAATAAATTGGAATTGCAAAAAATTGCGAATTTATTTTAACTACGACGACATTACTTTGCATCTGTATGTTATCGGATATTAGTGAAAACTTATTATTTAACTTTAGTCGCGATTTTCACGTCAAAGCCTAATAATGTAATTGAGTTTTTAACGTATTTTTAAACTCGTCCCGTCAAAATGACGTAGATCTCACGAAATCTCACTTTCTTCACTATCGCTACAGCATTAAATATCTAGGAAGCTTTCTAGATATGGGGAAAAAAATAGCATTAAAAATTAGGAAACGGATGGATTTTCACCTTTTTTTTTTATAGAGCAAAATTTCCCCTTTATCTTTTTAGGTGTTTGCGCGAAATTTTTAGCCGATTGGCCAAATGCTGTGGATTTGCATGCTATACCATTTGTGAGAATTTCGTGCGGACAAAAAGTGCACAAATAAACAGATTTTCGCTTTAGCTTTTAAGATTACATTTTTGTGAAGTAAACGTGCTTTCCTTTCCAGAGAAAACAAATGACTTAAAATTGATTTACAACCGCACGAAATGCTCACAAATGGTATGGCATACAAATCCACAGCATTTGGCCAATTAGAAGTACCATTCAGAGAAGTGATTAGGCGTTGAATCAGCACCTTCCCACAGGAAATATTTTAGAACTGTGGAAGATGGTGAAAAGGTTATGCATCCATTTGATAATTCAAGGCTTATGGTCAAGGCTGTAGCCAAGGGGGGGGGGGATAGGGGATTTAAACCCAACAGAAACTTTCAGGCACATACATTACTATTTGTCGAAGTGTATTAACCCTTTAACGCGCAGTGTTCCCGCTCTGGGAACACCAAACTCTGACGTTTTGACTGTTGCCAGGAATAGATTTGACGAAGAATAGATTTGATTTCTGTAAAAATAGTTGCGGGTGACATAGCTCCACAAGAATCCTTTACTTTTTAGCATGTCATTTCCCGTAAAAAAATGATGGCACAGTGGTTATATCACTGAAAATGGTAGACGGCCGAAGTGTGAAGGCCCCGGGTTCGGGTCCCATCGCGCGGTCGTCGATCTAACGGTCTGGAGTTTTGGTAGGTTTTCTCCAGATGTAACGTGAATACGCGTTAGAACCCCTTAGAGAGACCTCCTACCAAGGCATCCCCCATCTTAGGCAGATACCCCTCGCGCAGGTTTGCCTTAATCACACACAACAACCCGTAAAAAATGGTCACGATTATTTTTAACAGCGCTGATAGCTGCTGAAAAATGAAAGAATGCGAGAGCAGCTGGATAGATTACCCAATGCTGAAAAAAGGGCAGCCGTTGCCATCGCTCGACTTAACTACCAGCAAGATGGCGGACGATCAAAACGTTCATCGCTTGCCACAGATCTAGGTCTAGATCTGTGGCAAGCGATGAACGTTTCGATCGTCCGCCATCTTGCTGGTAGTTAAGTCGAGCGATGGCAACGGCTGCCCTTTTTTCAGCATTAGGAAAAGGTTGCGCCTCAAAGGCTTAAAAAAAGCGACCGCTAGTGACGTATTTAGGTATTGAAGATAGGGTTCGTGCCATGGGCATTATTTGAAAGGAGGCACAGATATTCAATGCTAGATTAACGGCGCTTGGTTGTTGTAGAGGCATTAAAAGATCCATGTCTGGAAGTAACGATTGATATAGAAGGGAGAATTGCTGTCCTCGATTCGAAGGGAGTGAACAGGTCAAAGTCAGTCAGATACTAGTTTATTTTGAATCAACCTAAATCTACGAGTGTTTTTTCATTTGTACGATAAACCCTCACTGTAGAAACCAATATAAAGGGTCATTGTAAAGAAATTTAAGAATGGCCATACAATCGAATTGATCGGTGTTCTTACTAAGAGAGAAGAAGCGGCTTTGTTGTGTGCTGTGGGCGCCACTAACTCAGGGTCGGACTGACCGCTTCAATGGGGCGCAGACCATGGATTTTTCAAAGGGCACACTTCTGAAATGTATATAAATTATAGCCACTGACGGATTAAAGGGAAAGGGAAGAATGTGGGGACGATCAACCCCAAATATATCTAGAATTTTTTTTTTTTTAAATGTAAGAGATCCTATTTTACTTTCATAAAATGAAGATAAATTTCAACTAGCCGTTCCCACCCACAAAATTGCATTAATTTGTCTCTGATTGTAGCCATTCCAATCTTTTTAAAGTCAAAATGCCTCTAATTCGAATATCTATATCGATAATCATGTTGAAGAAATCTGAAAGTATGCTCATTTTGACTCGGAAAGTCAACTTTTACCAGCCATCACAAAATTCATTTGCTCTAAGATTTGCTATACAGCAGTAACATTTTATATGCGAAATTCTACTTTATCTTGTCAACCAGTCGCTGAGCGGTAAAGCCACTAAAACGCTGGGAGATGGCTGAAGTGGAGATCCAAGGTTACGGTCTCTAGCGCGGTTGTTGATCTAACAATCTGAAGTTTTCGGCGGTTTTCTCCAGATGTAACGTGAATACACGTTATAACCTCTTAACAAGTCCTCCACCCAAGGCATCTCCCACCTTATGCAGACAGCCTTCGTGTAGCTTTGTCATAAACAGTAAACAAACAAGATTCTCTGTTGATGAGTCTCCGTTTTAGACTGGAAATAACAATCTATATTTTAATATTTTTTAATTATGCATAGCTATGCATCGTTTTCCTTGTTTATAGATTGTTTATTGCATTTGATTCTATTCTTATTTCTTTGTTTGCAAAAGCACAAGCAGCTTTGAAAAAAAAATTCATAGTATTTTCATTAATACTTACCATAATTAATGAAAAATTTCAATCTTGGGAGAAAAAGGGACAAAAAAATTTGTCCGATTGAGGAGGAGGGAATACTCCTCCTCTAAAATACTCTAAAAATCGAACGATAATTTCTCGTTACACAAATTAGTCATTCTGATGTGATTAGCTAGAATACTACGGACTAGGAATTCTTGAGGATTTCGTCTATACCAGCATTGGCGGATCCAGAAAAAAATTCTGGAGGTCGATACAAGGCCTTTTTTGTCACATTTTCTTATAGAATCACTGAACTTACAAAACAAGTCAATATTCTATAGTGTAAACTTTATTCGTCTTGTGGTGGGGGGGGGGGGGGAGGGACGTACCCCTGTATGCCCTTCTGAATTCGGCAATGTATACCAGTTATGTGTATCACTTACGCGCATATATCTACGATCTGTTCTTCTCGTTTTGAGACACAGAAAACAGCCATGTATTCGTTCTAAGGGAGAGCGATAATTTTTTTTCTCCGCGTAGAACTGAAAACTACACATGTTGTATACTTATACACGTACGCCCCCCCCCCTCTTTAAAAGTGCTTGTTTGCCAGGAGAGGACAACTCACGTCAGATTTCTTGAGTCTCTGTTCTAATTTTGTAACCTTATCGAAAGAAATACTGGTAGTGATCGCCGAGGAGAAATTCGAACGACGTGTTTACGTGCATGCTATATAAGATGTCGTTATGAATGACGTGCTATTCGTAACTATGATTGTGTGAACGCCCCTGATAAACTTTTAATTTTAAGCCCTACGAGTCTTATTTTTTAGAAATTTCCCAGAAACCCATAGGTTGTGGGCCTGCAAAATATGCGCCCCTCACAACCTCTATCTTTGCCAGCTTGTTGTTTATAAGATATTTATTGTGTGTTTGTAAATACATACGAGGTAGTGGTGTGCTGCATTTATTTCCCTAAGTAAACGGGTATTTCTTAGCATATATACGTCTCTGTCTCAAAGTTCAAAAGATTGTAGGGCGCAGATACTCAAATCTGTAGTTTTTTATTTTTGGTACATTTTCTTTGTGATAAATTAAAATTAATTTTCAATATATATTTTATGAAAAATAAATGTGCGAGTGCATCATGGTCGCCTACATAGAGGAACTGGACCTCTATAGCCATAAATATATTACTTATTCTAATAACATAGCAAACAAGGGCGGATACAGAGATTTTATTTCAGGCAAAGCTCAAAGCTTGAATATCTGAACTCAAAATAGCACGAAATATGTCATCATAATCAAAAAACCCCTTTTTATCTAGTGTAAATATATCTCCCCGTTGAAAGCGGGTGCGCACAGAGTTATAGCTAGAGTTATGAGCGACCCTGACAAAATTTAAATTTTGCTCTCCTCGCCAAGACATTTTCTGAGAAGAGAAATAACATAAAGTCTCTAATAGGTGTACACCTGAGGGTTGCGCGTTGCGCCCCTGGCAGCCGTCCATCTTGCATACGATGATAGGTGCATGCCCTTACGCCCCCCCCCCCCCCGACCACTTAAAACATGTTCTTGGACTACCAGTGATCAGCGGACCACTATTTGGTAAATACTGGTCTAGAGAGTATCTTAGGAACTGTCCATGTCATCAGGACAAAATACAAACTTTTGCTTGTAGGGACTCGTCGAACAATCTTCACAGCTCAATTCACGATCAGTATTTCACTAGAAAGCAGTCATTCGAGCTCGAACACAACTGCTTCCACAAAACAACTTCTATACAGTAAAAACACGCCGCAAAACAGGATCTGATTACTACATAGGCCAACTAGGCTTCGGCCAAATGTCCCCAAGTTTTTAGGGAAGCCGAAATGATTAAAATAGTTTAAGTTCTATTTTTAAAAGCGTAGCCTAAAAAACATTAATGACATTAAATAAAGAGATGCACTTCTGCAACACTTGCCACCATGTAAAAGTGGATTATAAAAAACTTCAGGTTAAGATCTGAAGCATTCTACCATGGAACATTCGTCAACGTGATGTCATTTGAAGTATAACTTTTGTGCATTAAAAACTTATGGACTTAAAGTTTAAAATTTTTGGACGAGGAGGGATTGCCACTGTGAACAGATATTTGTATCTTGTGACTACATATATCAACAAGGAATGAGCGTTCCAAAAATTGCTAGGCCAGGTTCCGCCGAAAGTTTTAGTCGGCCCCTGCCGCAAAGAAAACTCTCAGTGGAGTACCGAGCAGATCGGTCACTGCCTTACAACATACTATGTACTACAATCCACTTCCTAACGGTGGACACAAGCAGTCTTCATTGATTCACAAAAGGCCGAAACACGATTCTCTTACGGCATGAAGAACGCAGAGTACGCCTGGCTCTTGCTTCGTTTGAGAAATACGAACAACTAACTGTTTGAACTGACCTGCTCTCCTTTAATCCATTAACGCCCAGCGTCCTATTTTTAGGACAGTTGCAAAAAGTTTAACTAGCAAAAATATTCAAGCGCTTATTTTTTCCCCCCTATTTTCATTTCTCGAATAAAAGATCTGATTTCCACAAAATACTCACCAACAACAAAGTAAAATTTAATATTTCATTGTTTTATTAATATTTTTAAAAAATGCATAGTTCATACCCCACAAACGTCGGAAATTTATTTATCACTTCTGGCATCAACATAAATTAGAGAATGTGCTGAAAAAAGTAGGGCGCTAATAGGTTAATGGCTTTTCGAGAAACTTTTTGGAAGTTATCAGTTTCCTTTTCAGTAATGTTTCTTATATCTTTTGCAATTTAATTGCATGGCAACGCAGCCTTACAGTAAAGCTAACCATACAAGTACCATGCCTAAAATGTCGCAAAGCCGGACGACTTTTGGCGCAATATTCTCAAATTTGCCACCAATAAAATAAACATCCTAAACTGAAACTAGCTTGGCGATTTTTCTAAACGATAATGTTATCCAATGGTTATCCGAAGTGAACTTCAAAAGGGGTCAAAAGTAGGAAATGAGCAAAGAGGCACAAACCCTGGGTGCGTGCTAAGAAGGGTGCTAAAGTAAATTACATTGGACTAGCTGCTTGCTGTACTGATTTCATTTCTCAATATCTTTCACTTTAACTAATTTACATGCAACAAAATTCAAAGTTTTAAGTATTTGATGATTAGAATATGAACTTGGACCCAATTAAAGGTTAAAAATGCAGATAATCTCGAAGATTCGTAACAGTGGTATACAAATTTGAAAGTACTTCGTCGTAGCTCATCCCAAAGAACATAGATATATGTTTTACTTATTACACTTTCCTTTCAGTGTAAATACAGAAATAAAAGTTTAATTTAAATGATAATAGCTAAATGAAACAAGGAAAATAACCACTCACATTGCAATATTTCTGCTTCACAAAGGCAGAGAAATATGAGTTTGGAACTAAAGTGACAGAAAATATTTGATATCTGTCTATATTTTCGGACATAAATTCCAGCAGTTGGGTGAAGATCCAAAAGTAAGTTAAAAAAAAAAATAAGTTTATAAAACTTATTATTATATTTTTTTCCCTAGATGTTCTGTAGTTTATTAAGTGAAGTATAGATGTGTACAACACAGCCAGTCTTGTACGTCACATCAAAAATGAAATAGTTTCATGTCAGTTATTTAGCGATAGGCTTCTCAATTAGGCCTTCTACCACTCCCAGTAGTTGTACCTGAAAAGAAAATTCACGTAAACATGTGTAGAAACTTATAATTGCTTTTAAAAAAAGTAAACTTTAGTGTAAAAAAAGGAGAAGTACACTTGCCTTTAAAATAGGAACTTTTGATTTACCTGGTACGTACGATATTTGCTTGTGGCTAAGGTAAAGCTACATGAGGGCTGTCTGCCTAAGGAGGGAGCGCCTTGTACGGTGGACTTATAGAGGGATTCTAACCGTATTCGTGTTATATCTGGAGAAAACCACCTCAAACTCCAGACCGTTAGATCGGCAGTCGCACAGTAGGCTAGAACACTGGATGTTCACACTTCAGCCAGCTCCCCAATTTCAGTGTCTTATCCACTCGGCTATCAGTGGGCCCTGATACGAAAGATATATGTATGCATAATATAATTCGATAATTTTAAATATCTTCAGTAATACATACAGTTACATACATGAGTTAGATTTAAAACTGAACTGATGAATGTTTTATATCTAAATGATGTAAATGTTAAACTTATGTTTATGCTTAACAACTTTTAAATGAACAAAGAACGGCTTTTCTTAATAAAATATAAAGGAAAATGATTTTGTTTCCCAAAAAATTTTTTGTTCATTAAATTAACCAACAACATGATATCTGAGGTAATAACGTATTTGCATGAAATTTTCAATGTGGTTCGAAATCAGTAAAAGTTTCGGTATGAGTTAAAATCATTCTATACAACAAATATTTTAATAAGAAAAATTAAAGAAAATTCGATATATCTTTGCTCTTGAATTATAAGGTGATAGATTTAACAGACTGTGCTAACAAAAATTCTTATTTATTTACAGATTAAATACAATGTGCTACTTTAAATGTGCAATAAAAGTATTACATTAAAAGCTGCCTGTTTCTAGAACATAATTATGTAGCATACAAAAGCAGAAGAAAGTGCTTCTAAATGGGTTATCCTAAAATGAAAATAAATAGCCAAGCTTTTAAATCGCCGTTTAAAGTATTAATATATACTTTCCTTATTAAGAATGAGCTGAAACCAGTAGCGGATCCAACGGGGAGTTGGGGGGGGATAACCCTCTCCTTTAACGTACTGAAACCCACTATTGAGAACCCATGTTTAACCTGCTCGGTCTCATCGTTATAAAGACGCAACAGAGAAGACTCTCCTTCTTTGATCGATATTGCATGCCAGATTGAATCCCCCGCTATGGTCGGGCGTTGCGCTTTCAGCGTGAGTCACATACAAATCACATTTCAAGATGACTACTTTTAGGAAGTTTTCAGAGTGAGGCTAGCTCGACCTCACATCCTGAACACGCTTTCTTACCAGCAAGTCGGTAAGAGTACACATTTTCTATTAACTATTTTTTTTACCATAAAAATTTCACTCTGTGTAACCTTAAGTTAATAAAATAGATTCAGCATATTTTCAAGATTCTATATTTTCGATTTTCATTTTTCATAATTTAAAATCAATGGTAGGTATTGCGTACTCTTTCTTACTCTCTTTTCACTCTGCTCCAATTCAAAAATGAATTTGTATTGCTTTTGTTAACTGATTGAACGACAAACAGATGGCGCTAGGTATTCAACCCCGGGACCGTGATTTTTCTCCTCGGATCGGAAAACAAGCAAAGGAAATGATCACAAATTACTTTTAATGAAATAATTTATTTTCATATCGCGCTCTGAAAAGTTTTCCACCAGTTTTCCTTTTTTGAATTTTAGTAAGGTTTCTAAGACTTTTGGCTTAAAAATGTCAAAAACGACAAAGAAACTTTTGGAAATACAGTTTATAATTAGTTATCATTTTCGTGAAAATATAAATTTTTTTAAATAGAAAATAACGAAGGTGAAAGACACGATTACGGGAAGTAAAAAAGAAAGAAAAAAACCCTTCGATCTTTGTTACTTCAAGGTGAAAAATATTCTAAAAATTTCTATTTTAGAAGGATTTGATCTTCAGTTGCAGTTTTATCTCAAAATTATTTTATTATTTTTATTTTAAATATTTTAGTTTAACTGGAAAAAATAAACTTCTTACATATAATATTATTAAAGTATTTAACTTAGAATGTTTTAGTGAATTTTTGAATACTTTGAACCAGAATTGATATAATATCAGACACAGAAGTGTATTTAAAATTTTTTAATGAGCTTGAATGACAAAATTAAATAAAATAAAAATACGGCGAGATCATACTTGAAAATATCCAGATTTTAAATTTAAAGCGCAGTGGTGGTGAGCGTTTTCCAAATCTCTGTTTAAGGGCAGCACCAAATAATGAGAATTTAATGGCAGACTGTTCTGCAATATGTGCAAGGTGTACATCGCAATGTCCACCATTAGGGGGGGGGGTGTAATCGGACCCCGGGCGCCATTTTAAAGGACGTGCGAAAACCATCGAGAAGAAATAGGTGGAGCGAGCGCCCTATGGCATTTTCTGGGTAAGTTTAAGCTTACATAACAGCAGGGGCGTAGCCAGGGGGGGGGATATCGGGATATATCCCCCCCCGAAATTTTTGGATTAGTGATGAAATTTCGTCTATTTATGCAGATATAAGTTCATATCACCCCCCGAAAATTTTTCCAGGCGCATATCCCCCCCCCCCCCCCCGAAAAATTTTCCTGGCTACGCGCCTGCATTACAGCTTCACAAAGGTGAAAAAACCTAACTTTTATTATGTATTTTTTTAACTGCTAATCGCCATCAGTTTCCCAAAATCAAGAATTTTACTATGCTAGAAAGCAAAACGAGAGACTATAGAAATATTAAAATAGTTTTTTCAACACTATTTCCATAAATCACGTGACTTATTTATGTTTGTTTCAGTTTAGGGTGACAATCAGGGCCCTTGCTAAAGGGGTCTTGGGGGTGAGGAGTCTCCCCCTCAACACTCGCAAAATTCTGTTAAAGTTGGCAAAATTGGGGAAAAATTTTAACGAAAACGGTAATTTACTTTCAGTTTCTGATACACTAGGCAAAATTGCACAAATCCAGTTGGCAAAAGTAAAAAATTAGTAATATAGTTGATAAAAAATAAGTAAGTTGGTAAAAACCGATTTTTGGTTTGGGAGATTATGGACATCTCCCCCCCCCCCTCTAAAAAAAGTCTTAAGGCCAGCGCAGACTCGATTGCGATTGCCGTACGCTGCAGGTCATGAGAGGAACTTTTTAATGGTCAGTTTGCACGTGAGGGCATTGTAAAAGGGGGGGGGGGAACAGTGCAGGGTCGAAAAATTCATAGGCTTTTAATGACCAGACAGGATTCGCCAACAAAGGATAACCCGTGGAACCACAAAAGCACGCCAAACATGCAATGTGGACCCTTTTCTCCGCAATCCGTCTTGGAGATTGGGAAAAATACATTGAATTCACATTCTAGCGTACGGAAACGCACTGAAGTCTGCTCTGGCCTTCAGAAATGGCTGTGGTTGCGGTTACAATTGCTTTCTCCATCTATTTCTACTGTACCTTCCAAATTAGTCCAAACCAGTTATGGTTCCACGGAGGGGGGGGCGTCGGTCCAAATTAAGATTTTCGCTGGGTGATGTAAACTCAGGTTGCGGAATTGTGCACCGCACATAGGAGTTTAAAAGTTACGCAGTTCAGTTTAACCAACCCACGTTTTGCCTGTTCTCCCTCAATTTTAAAAAGTCCCAACAGAGAAAACTCTCCTTCCTTGGCCGAAATTGTTTCTCAGAATGGTTCTTGGCATTTTGGAATGTAGCATCGGTTAACCCTTTGAGGCGCAACCCTTTCCCAATGCTGAAAAAAAGGGCAGCCGTTGCCATCGCTCGACTTAACGACCAGCAAGATGGCAGACGATCGAAACGTTCATCGCGTGCCACAGATCTAGAGACCCTTTTTTGACAACAGCGATGAACGTTTCGATCGTCTGCCATCTTGCTGGTCGTTAAGTCGAGCGATGGCAACGGCTGCCCTTTTTTCAGCACTGGGCAATTTATCGAGCTGTTCTCGCATTCTTCCATTTTTCAGCAAATGTCAGTGCTGTTAAAAACAATCGTGACTGTTTTTTTACGGGAAATGATGTGCTCAAAAATAAAGGATTCTCGTGGAGCTCTGTCACCCGCAACTATTTTTATAGAAATCAAATCTATTCTTCGTGACTGGCAACAGTCGAAACGTCAGAGTTTGGTGTTCCCAGAGCGGGAACACTGCGCCTCAAAGGGTTAAAGAATGGAAGTGTCTTCTCCGTTGCGTCTTTTAGTGATGAGGGCGGACAAGTCACAAGTGGGTTCAACATTATAAATAAAGTGACTTATCTCTGATAATGGGCTTCGTCATACGCATCGCCCCTTCCTTGCGTAATTTGAGGCTTTTGCAATGCATCAATCAAAACTTAAGCTATATTCCTAAAGACTATACAGCGGAAAAAATCATATAGAGAGTGTGTCCCATAAGGCTGGCAACACGCTTTTATTCTTTGTCTATTAGAAAAAAGTGGACAATGTAGAGTGAAAAAATGTTCAAAATAAAGCAGAAAAAAGACTATGTTAAGAAAAATTTCTTTTCGTTAACTTTCAAAAAGCCAAACTTTTTAAAATTGTATGCAACCCCCGCACCCCCCTCCCCCAATTAGCAAAGCATGGTTCATACACTAATGACAATGAGGTTTTGTACAAAATTTGTACAAGTTATATCCTAAAAAGTGTCAGAGATATTAAGACAAATATATATATATATATACTGACGTAAATCTGTTTTCAATGACTCTCGAGGGGAAAAAAAAATCGTGTCGGATGATAGCTTTTGGAGTTGTAAAAAAATTACGAGAGAAAATTTTTTCTGCTCTCTAGCAATAAACGTTTACATTCAAATTCATTGTACAGCTCCTCACTGTTAAAAGATATCTAAAAGACGCTTTATGATGAAGGGCTAAAAATTTGTACATCACCTAATTAGTTTATGGGGCACATTTTACTAATTGAGAATTTTTCTGTACGGGCGATGTATAAAAATTTGGAATGTGTAACCTTTGTGAAAATAAACGAGAGCCGATTTTCCTTAACGTAGCCTTTTTTCTTACTTTATTTTGTACATTTTGACCCTGAATATATATATGTTACAGTAAATGTGATTAATCCGGTGATTACATATAATAACCGGTGATTATGCATAATCACCACTAAATTTGGTAAATATGATAAATTTTTTGAAATTTATCAAATTAACCGGTTTGTTTGCATAATTCCCAACTCGTAATGGTAAATGTGATAAAAGTCCCTAACTCTACAAAAATTCGTTCTGTTTGCATAACTGATTGGCTTTTATCAACAAGTGACAACCACGTGATTTCAGTAGCTGTCTTATTTCGTTGCAGCTAGACGTTTTCTTGCTACCCTCTCGTATTTTATAAAATATTGAATAATGTCTGGTATACTTGAGCCTTTTAATTCCAAATTAGTTAATATTATGGAGACTAAGAAGGCAAACAGTGGTTTTCTGACGAAAGAAAGATATAATTTGTTTAAAAAAGTGAATAATAGTTAAAACAAAAGTAGTGGGGAAAAATCGGAAGATTATCAAAGACTAAAAAGATTCGATATAATGAAAGTAGGAAACGTTGAAATACATATCTTTCCGTAAGTAAAGACAGCTCCAATGTTAGATTTTACGTGTACTTTGAAGAACTTTCTACCATAATTCATTAGGTGCACTTATCAAGGTCCATGGTGGTAGAAACAGGATGTTAAAAGAACTTCAAAAAAAGTACAAAAACATTACTACCGAAGAAATCATGATTTACTTAAATTTGTAAAAAAAAAAAAAAAACAAGGTATCTAAGAAAGGACTTGTTGATGAACTCAAGACGCCAGGTGGACATAATTGGCATGCAGTCGTAACCAGATAATGACTATAAGTTTATGTTTGTCTATCAAGACCACTTGACGAAGTTCGTTCAGTTGCGTGCCCTAAAATTCAAACGCGTGCAGAGGAGCTTGTATATCACCTAATTGATATTTTTACTATAGTTGGAAACCCCAATGTACTGCAAAGTGACAACGGTCGTGAGTTTAGTAACAAAATCGTAGAAGAAGCTTGAGCAATGTGGCCGGATCTGAAAATTGTGCACGGAAAACCTTGGCACAGCCAGACTCAAGGTTCCGTTGAACGTGCAAACCAGGATATTGGAAATATGCTAAGTTCTTGGCTGAAAACCAATCACACCAGTAAATGGTCATAAGGGTTACATTTTGTGCAACTTATGAAAAATAGAGCATATCATGAAGGCATTAAGTGTTCTCCTAATGAAGCAATGCTTGGGACGCCTACAAAATTTGGTTTGAAACCGTTTTCTTTCCGGAATGACTCTATAGAACATCTTAGAACTGAGAAGAGCTTCAGATATTAATCGAGACAATTAATAATGCTTGTGAAAACACCAATAGAGAAACAGAAAATGCTTCTAATATGGACAACAACGATCTATCTCAAAATGACCCTCCATCTGATGTTAACTTTAAGACTCAGAAAGAGAATGAAGCAGCAGTCGCTCTAATACAGACAGATATTTTATGCAGGCAAGAGCAAGTAAGAAAATATAGAATGAGTGCTAAAGAAGGTTTAGAACTACAAGCAATGAAAATGTTGAAGGTTTCAAATCTTAAATTTCCTGCTGGTAAAGTTGGTGACACAGTGAAACAACGAATCCCAGACGTTGGCAGAGCAAGAAGTGATCCCCGAAATTTATTAGAGGTGATATTAGAAGTTCAAAATGAAGAGTTTTATCAGTCAGGAACGAAACAAGGAAACTTTCACAGTTGTATACCAGAAATCAATTCACAATTTGTGAAGAAAAATTATTTTGCTTGAAGATGTTCCAGATCTAGCAATATCACTTCGAGAATGCGTTAGAAAGACATCTCTTTCTGGAGGTCAGGGATATCAACGATGTGTTTGTAAGGGACAATGCGAGTCTGATATGTGCAAATGTAAAAAAAAGCTGGCAAACTTTGTAATTCTAAATGTCATAACAGTCTAATATACTTAAATAAGTAAACTTAAAATACTTAGTAATTTGTAGTAATAGCATTTAAAGTTCTTTGAAAAAAATGTTTTTTTTTTTCCTCTTGAAAATGGGCTTAGTTTGTTTTTATATGTAACTTCTTTAGTTTGTTTTTTTATGTACAACTGTTTTGTACAAGTTCATGTAAATTGTATTTTTTTCATTTCACAACACCTGTCAGCCCCTTATTCAAATTTCGTTCAGACTAAATAAATGTACATAACTTAAAATAACCATTTATTGACTTTTTAATTGTAAAATATAAAATATTGCAATTCGTGGTCTCTTACGCCACAGTGGCCAACGAAAAAATATACTTCTGAGTAGTAACTACACACACAAAAAAAAAAAAAAAAAAAAAAAACCTGCACTCTATTCTACTGGCCCAATCAGTCATATTTATCACATTTACCATTAGGAGTTAGGAATTATGCAAACAAACCGGTTAATTTGATAAATTTTCAAAAATTTATCATATTTGCCGTATTTAGCGGTGATTATACATAATTACCGGCTATTATATATAATCACCAGTTTATTACTTTTACCGTAACATATATATATATGTATATAGATATATACACATATATTTTATATCCAATTTATCCATTCTTTCATTGCCTTAAAAGGCTATATTTAAACTCTTTATCAGGTATAAGCTCGTTAATTGGCACCATGTGCTATCTACTTTTTTATTTTTATATTTTTTTTCACTTTATCAATGGATTATCTTGGGATTTCACTTTACGTAAGTAAGCTATTATATATTATATATATATATATATATATATTTATATATTTTAGGGTGTCCAGGTATATACTCGTATATATATATATATATATATATATATATATATATATATATATATATATATATATATATATATATATATATATATATATATATACAGGGTGGTTATTAATTAACGTGAGGTGTTCAGAGCTCTCTAACGAGTAAAGTATTGGTCGAAACCTAACCAGATTTGATGAGCATGCATAGTAGACCATGGGATTTTGATTTCCAAAAAAGAAAAAAAAGAAAAGAAAATAGTTCCAAAATTTGCCACTGTGGCAATTTTGGCGCTGCAAAAGTTATAATATGAAATTAACATATTGAAGTATAACTAAGCAATATTATTTGTAAATGAATTTAAAAATACATGTTAAAAATATTTTTTCTCTTTGTTCTGAAATTATTCAGCTGAATATGTAGCAATATTTGTCCGAATAGCTGTTCAGTATTCGTCTTACCGAATATTCGGCCAACTGAATATACGGCCTACCGAATATTCGGTAAAACAGCCGAATAGGCCGAATGCCGAGTATTCGTTACATCCCTAGTTATAATTAAAGTTCCCCTATAAACAGGGTTCTACAGTTAAACGGGTGCACGGATTGTAACCAAATTTGGCATATAGACAATACAGCAGATGCGCTCAAGGAATTTTGAAAAATAAAAGTTCAAAACATGTCCACTAGGTGGCTTGTATAAAAAGCAGCAAATTTAACGACGGAAATGGCTAATTCGATATGTACAGAGAATTTCAGCATTTATTCAATATATATATATATATATATATATATATATATATATATATATATATATATATATATATATATATATATATATATATATATATATATATATATATATATTATATATATATATATATTATATATATATATTTTTTTTTAGCCTTTTAAAACTTATTTGGGTAATTTAAAAGCTGATTTCATCATGCTAAGAGCCACCTGGTCGACAACATACGACGTATACATACATACGATTTTTTTGAACTAATCTAATTTGGCATGTACAGTTCACACGCCAAATTTGGTGGCAATCCGCTCACCCATTTCAGCTGTAGAATGCTGTTTATAGGGAACTTCAAGTATAACCATCCTGTATATACATACACCTACACACACGTAAATATATTATGAAAAGGAATTGATCAAAGTCAAAAATGAATATGGATGGCACTACGATTTCTGAATAACTAATTTAATGTGATAATTCGAAATCATAATTGCGCCGAGGCTCTTTTTTTAGTGTACCAAGTTATTTTCTTTTTAAATTATTCCTATTTTTGCGTCAATTATCCTTTTTTTCTTCAAATTTCTGGGGGCTGCACCCTTGAATTCCCCCCCGGCGGCCATGATCTCTGGTTGAATTAGTTTACTTTAATTTGTGTACCAAGAGCGGGAAGGATGCTTTGTTTCTTTGAACTACGGCCTAAAAAATACTTCAAGCCAATCATATGTCATTAGCCTGGAGGCAATCATAAAAAGTACTTTTTGAAATTTCAACCCACTCATAAAAAATGTTGCCAGTTTTACAACTGAAAAGCAAGATCATTTTGATTCCACTCTAAACTACCGCATATAATAATTTAAAAAGAAAATTCTGAAATTATTGATATGGGAATAATAATAGACAACATGTAAAAAAAATGGTTATTTTTTACTCGAGTTAAATACCGATAGATTAAAAGAATAACTAAGGCTGTTTCAAGATATTATGATATTTTACTTTAAGGTATAAAGTTTTCTTTCTACAAGTAATTAAATATTCAAACACATTTTTTTAAGGTCATGTGAAGTTTGATACTTTGATTCTGTAAAACAAAGTAGAAGAAAAAAAAGGAAAAGCCTTATTCTAGAGAAAATACCTTTTTAAAAGCATAAAAAAAAGAAAATCACTTTTTTAGCTTGTGTTATTTATACATTATTTAAAGAAAAAAAATCATTTGTCATTTTAGAAACATTATTTAACTGAAAACTCATTTTTTAGGCACAGTACTTTAATCAAGCATACATCAATTTATTAAAACAAAAGCTGCAGTGCGTGAAGTGCATATATAATGAAAAAAAAATAGTTATAAAAAGCTTTTCGCACTATAAATAGTTATTTACTGCGAAAATAAAAAAAGTAATCCTGTATAAAATTTACGCCCTTTTTTGTTACTTGGAATTATGTTTAATCACTACCTACGAATAATTAATCTTTTAAGGTAGTTAGAGGTTTTTTTTCGTGGTTATGAAATTTAATCGATGAGTACGGAGAAGGTCATTTCACAGTAATCCTATTGGCTTTACAACAGCATCTATATTTTAACCCCCTCTGAATCTTTTTCAAAAGGGCACAACTATGAGTTCAGGTGATAAACAAGGCAATAATGTGCCCGTCTTTGCGAACGCTCAATACTACGCAAAAACGGGTACTGAGAGTATTTAAAAATCAGAGTTGGAAAGGAACGATAATTTTTAATATCCCGATTCCTTCATATGACGCGCTCTCTAGAATACTTTCCGAATCTGTTTTCAGCGATTCTTTGAATTTTTGCTATTAAAGGGCAGCTTATACCCCCAAATATTATTTTAGAACATAGAGATATGAATACAAGGAGATGGCATTAGCTATCTGTTAGTGAAGCCGAAACTGTAATCGACCCGCCCTATTGCCTAGACCACGTTGCAATAGGCTGTGTTATTCTATGGTGACAGTTCCAATTTTAAAGAAGTAATGTCGCCAAAGTTGGCGGCAAGAATAATTACGTACTTGGCACTACTGTAAAACTTTTAATTGTAGAAAGGTGAGATTTTCTATTTAGAACTATTGTAACATATAATTGAGAATCTTTACTTTTTAACCCTTTAACGCGCAATGTTCCCGCTCTGGGAACACCAAACTCTGACGTTTTGACTGTTGGCAGTCACGAAGCATAGATTTGAGATTTGATTTCTATAAAAATAGTTGCGGGTAACATAGCTCCAAGAGAATCCTTTACTTTTTAGCACGTCATTTACCGTCAAAAAATGGTCACGATTATTTCTAACAGCACTGACATCTGCTGAAAAATAAAAGGGTCTCTAGGTCTGTGCCGCACAGCCAGCTGCGTCAAAAAAGGGTCTCTAGATCTGTGGCAAGCGACGGACGATTCGATCGACCACCATGTTGCTGATATTTAAATCGAGCGATGGCAACGGCTACCCTTTTTTTCAGCATTCTATCCAGTTGTTCATCTATATCAATGCATTTCCATTGTATTGTTCCAGTCTTCAGCAGATGCCAGTGCAGTTAAAAATAATCCTGACAATTTTACGAATAATCGACAATTCTTACTGGAAATGATGTACTGTAAAGGAATTCTCGTGTAACTATGTTACCCAAGTATTTTTATAGCAATCCAGCTTATTCTGCGTGATTGACAACAGTCAAAACACCAGAGGTTTGTGTCCTCACGGCGAGGACACCGCACTTTAAAGGGTTAAGCAAAGAACGAAGGCACAGAAAGGGGAATCTCTGGCGTCGCTTTTTTTCGACGAAGGTTTTTCATTGCACCGCTGATTAAGTCGCGTAAAGTTTGCATGCCATTAATTCAAGTCTAGTTAAGATTCAACACTTTTTTTTACTGTGATCATTAGGCTCATGAAACACCGTAGTGGCCCAGTTGGTGGAAGCTCGATTCCCAGTAGTACACCGAAAGTGAAGCAGCCTTATATCCAGTCGGAACATGATATCCTATCTCGATTGGACTGCTATGTAACCGTGTATGCTAAAGGAGCTGGTGCACGTAAAATCTGTTTGGGGCCTGTTAAGTTTTCTATTTTCTATATTAAAGCGATAGCATTGGGAATGCCAATACAGGTGCAGGTTTCTCATGTGGAATTGGCTCCAAATTTGGAGACCCCGTGTACGAAGGAGGTATATAGCCATAAACTTCCATCGGCTTCCACCCGTGAGTAACAACAATAACTGTACATGAAGATCATGTTTTTTCGTTCTTCCATTTATATGCAATTTACAGTGCTCTTGATGTGCTCACTTTCCTTTAAATTCTGTACTTTTATTTATGGCAATAGTCAGTAAATGACTTATGACGCAGTATACATAAAGATATTTATTAAACTAGAAAAACAGCACAGTAAACAAATAAAATGAAATTTGTAATTTAACAGTTTGTTCTATCCATAGTTGTAGGAAGTATTATTTAGTGTAGGATTGTAAGATATACAGGCTTTTTTTTTTAAACAAGGGAAAGAGTATTTCTACTCTAAATTCAGGGGACAAATTAACGATTCTTTTTTTTTTTTTTAAATCTTTCAATGTATGCAGTTACTCAGAATTTATCCTTTCCACTTAAGGCTATATAAGGAAAAAAAACAAAAACCATCTTTTCCTCATATTGGCTAAGTATAGGTAAAAGTTTGAAAACGGTTGTTTAGTTCTGGAAAATGGCTTAAGGTAACAGTCACGAATAACCGATATTACGGAGACCGTAACCGACACGGTTTCCCAATTTAATTTTTTTTCCAGAAATAATTAGTTTACTTAGCATTGTTTGTTCATTTTATTGGAACACCGGGAGCAAATAATGAAGCACGTAATATGATTTATATGTTTATCCTTTCGAAAGTGAGAGTTCATTATTTAACTTTCCGAAATTCACACGTCTCGATATAACAACTATAGCCTGCAGAAACAAACAGGTGTGAGAAAAAAGCGTTTACCGTTCTTACTCCATTTTGTTATTGCGTAAATAAATTTCACTCCAGTTTCTTTTGATTTATTTTTCCGAATTTACATGCATTCCTTATAATTTACCTGTGTAGGTAAGTTATAAGGAAAGTCACTTGTATTCAGTTGTTGACGACTTAAGAATGATTGTTTCCATGAAGGGAATAAATGTAATGGTGGATGCCTAATATTAGGTAACTGAAGAATAATGTCAAATTTTCATATAAAATTTTAGCAAATTGCTCCTTCGATATTTACAACTAATGGCGAGTTTTAATTCTTTGGAGATTTGTACATGCACATAATCGATAATCATTTCCCATCGTGGTTTGTATATTAAAACATTTCTTCATCTTGACAGATTGGTACATTTAGCACAGCGAAATATTTCATTACACCTTATATCCTGGTCAGCAAACATCTAAACTGCACCACTATTCCATTGTAAATAGTCGGGTTTGGCAATTTCTCGTCAAATATAAAAGATATCGCCAAGCTGGTTTCAGTTTTGGGATCTTATTTTTAGGCAGTAAATCGCCAGAAGTGGGAAACCTTGACAACTTCTGACATTACGGCCAGCGCTGTTACGGTCAATCCTTTAAGAAATGGGTTTAAAAACAAGTTTTTTCCTCATTTTCGGAATGGTAATATCATCAAAAGTGACCCAATTGATCTGAGCTATCATCTTTCCAATAAAAAAGAAGACTTTTGTTCCACTTGATAAAAAATTATCGCTGTACATACATTATATATGCAGTGAGCTGATCACAATTTATAGTCATATAAATAAACAAACTCATAAAAAAACCCCTTTTTAATCATCAAATGAGCCCT
Source organism: Cheiracanthium punctorium (assembly GCA_038373885.1). Taxonomy (NCBI): domain Eukaryota; kingdom Metazoa; phylum Arthropoda; class Arachnida; order Araneae; family Cheiracanthiidae; genus Cheiracanthium; species Cheiracanthium punctorium. Next base: position 127,324 of record JAWZYV010012062.1, on the reverse strand, counting down.
TTTAGCTAATACAGCACTTATGCTATTCACACACTCAAAATCTATAGAACAACCCACTAACTTTTATATTTTCTCGTAGTTAATAATTTTTGTGCGTGCAACTTTTTGCAATGCATTTTTAGGTCATGAAATGTCTCGTTTTTAAATAAAACCAGTGAGTTTATTGGAGTCAGTGTCTAGATGGAGTCATGTCTAGAATGTCATCCCACAGATCGGTAGTCCTGGCAGTTCTGTCGTCCTCGACTGAAGTCTTTTTCCCCAAGGCTTCATAAATTCTGCAGCACTGGATGTTTTATTTGGACCTTCGAGATTTCCTACCTTTTCTACTTCGTAGCGATCGTTTGGCTTTACAACCAATACTCTACAAGGTCTTTTTGAATTTTATTTCAGCTTTAAGCCTGAACCCTATTGAGTTCTTTTGAATGCGACGATATCACCAACTTTATACTTCTTTGATTCCTTCCTAGACTTATTAAATTGTTTCTTATTTTCCTCTTGAATTTTCATGATGTTTTTCCTTGCTTCTTCTCTCATATCTTCTCGTTCTTTCATCTTGTAGTTCGTATCTTCATCTTCTAATATCTCCTTAATTCTCAATTCATTCTTATCTTTCATTTTAATTCCTATCAGTAATTCAAAAGGAGTACCAATTGAATTTCGTACTTCTGTGGTAGAATTATTGATAATTCTGTGTACGTCGGCTACGTACTTGTACCACTTTGAACTGTCTTCTTTAGAGAGTTGTGGCAGGACTGGAATCAAGATGGCATGCATTCTTTCAACCTGTCCGTTCCCCCTAGGCAATCCGGTCGTTATCTTTATGTGTTTAATACTTTGCTCTGCACAATATTCTTTAAATTCTATAGATGTGAATGTAGACCCCCCTGTATGATATTATTCTTCAAGGATTACCGAACACTACTTGTTGTAGTTTTAGTTTGTCTATGACTTTTTTGGCTGACGTAGACTTAACAGGATAAAACCACGTAAACTTTGTGAAAGCATCTGTTACAGTGAAAATATATTGGTATCTTTTGTCTGTAGATTGCAATGGGCCAATGTGGTCAATATGGTAGTTGCTTAAAGGCAAGTTTTCTTTTGGAATTGGATTCAAAAATCCTTCTGGCTTTACCGCGTTCTCTATTGTGTAAATTACAGTCAATACAGTTTGCTATTACCATCTCGACTTTTTCTCAATTTTGGAATATAGAACTCTTGCTTGACTAATTCTTCAGTTTTTGAGACAGTAAAGTGACCTCAACTATGCATCTTTTTAACGATTTCATTTTGCATTTCTTCAGGGACTACTGGTAACTCTCTTCCATTTTCCCACTTGTACAACGCATTATTTTTAAGGAAGTAACCGCTTTCTTCTCCCTCGTCAACTAAGGTTTTATTGTTTTTATATGTTCATCCTGCTCTTGTGAAGTGATAATTCTGGTTGTTACTTCATCCAAATATCTAGTGATGACTAGAACAGTGTTTCGACTCAGTGCATCCCCATATTTTATTCGATCTGCTATTCGATACTTGATTTCATAATTAAAGTCTTCTAGAAATAAAGCCCATCTAGCAACTCTTGTCGCTAATTCCTTTTTGTTCGACGTTTTCTGAAATGCCTGACAATCAGAAACGATCTTGAACTTTGAACCCAGCAGCTATTTCTGAATTTTTAGGGCTTCGATTATTGCGAGCACCTCTAATGCATAACTGCAATACTCTTTTTGTTGCGGAGTTGTCTTCTTACTCATGTATTATATAAAATGGAATTTTTCATCATCTCCTTTCTATAGTAATACGGCACCAAAACCATGGCTGCTTGCGTCAGTGTGCAATTCTAACTTAGATCCTTGTTTGAACAAATGTAATACTGGCTTTTGAGATAACATTTCTTTCAATTTATTGAATGCTTTTTCTTGTTCAGGATCAAACTTAAATTTGGAGCCTTTTCGTAGTAGATCACTCAATGGTCTGGCTATCTGGGCATACTTGGGAATAAATTTGCGAAAATATCCACTTCACCCTAAAAGTGACTGAACTTGTTTAAGTGATTTAGGTTGAGGAACCATTGAACGGCTAATGACTTATTGGGTGAAGGTTGTATCGTTCCTTCTTCAAAGACATAACCGAGAAATTCAACTTTTCTTTTTAAAAACTGGAACTTTTTAAAATTAATGTCCAACCCGTATTCAGAGGCAACAGTCAGCACTCTCTTTAATTTTCAATTCCTTCCTCTTCATCTTGGGTTGGAATGATTATGTAATCCATGTAAGTAACAGTAGTATTATCACGCAGCAACTCCCTGAAAACTCTATTTATGTATGGCTGAAATTGATTTCGTGATATGCTTAACTCGAAAGGACATTTTAAAAATTCACATTCTCCATTATGTGTAACAAATGTAGTGTATTTTCTGCTCTTCTCATCTATTTCGACGTGAAAAAAATCCGTTTTTCAGATCTAAAGTTGTAAAAACTTTCGACTTCTCCAAGTAATCTAATACGTCCTCAATTAATGGCAAAGGGAAACGGTCTTTAACGATCTTCCGATTTAATTTCTGGTAATCTACACACAAACCTATAAGAGTTATCTTTTTTTTTTACATAACACCACAAAGGAAATCTTCGTGGACGCTCCTTCACAGCTATATCGTTAGTTAAAATTAAACTCATCTTCAGTTCAGTAGACTTCGTTTTTCTTGGTTTGTAATCTGTGATCAAATTCCTGATTTCTTCTTGATAATCTAACTTAATCAAATGACTCGAATCTATTTCTTCAGAGCTTACAGCTTAGGATAGATTAATCAAAAATTATTTTCTGGCAACCCTTCATTTTCAAATTCTTTCCCTTTGTTCTCAAGAAAAACTTGATTTGCGTTTAAGACCTTGTTTACACTACTCTCGTGATTCATATAAGATGCTTTTATATGAATCACGAGACTTTTCACTTGAATCCGCTTCTTAGGCGAATATTGATGCCCCAACAGTTCATTTATTTGAAAAGCGTTTTTATTTTCAATACTCTTAATTCTAGACGACTCTTTATTTCCAGTTACAAATTCCTTCACTACTTTAATGTAACCGATCCAAACATTTTCGCGCTTGCCTAATACCTTTGAAAGCACTGCCTACCGCTGAAGCACCAAAAGTAACCAAGTTTTTCCTGGAAGACGTCATACTAAAGCATGGATCACCAAGTATCTTTATCACAGACAGAGTGCAGGTATTCCAATCGAAACTGATTTCGGAGCTTAATGACCTCTGGAATGTTGCCCACAGAATGACGACAGCTTACCATCCTCAAACAAACGGGCGCACAGAACGCTTTAACAAGACGTTAGCAGACATGCTGTCTATGTACGTGGATGTAGGTCAAAAGGATTGGGACTAAATTTTGTCCTTCGTTACAGCCAAACAAGACACAACCGGGTTTACTCCGTTTTACTTGATTCACGGACGTGAAGCCGAGACGACGCTCGATACGATGTTTCCGTTTTTTCCTCAAGAAACCCAAGCCTACTGCACTATCGAATTGGCATCGAGAGCCGAAGAAGCTAGGCAGCTGGCAAGATTACGCACTAGGGAAGCCCAAGAGAGAGAGCGAAAGCATTATGACTCTAAACATCGGATCGTGTATTATCAGTCGGGAGACCTCATATGGATTTTCATACCTGTGCGGAAAGTAGGCCTTTCGGAGAAGTTACTTAAAAGATACTCTGGTCCTTATCAAGTCCTACAACGCCCGTCAGATGTTACGTACGAAGTACAAGACTTTGATCCCACATCTAGACGCCGAAATGCAAAAAACGTTGTACATGTAGCCCATATAAAGCCTTACTATGACCCTAATGAGCAAATCCAGTTGTTGGGAAACAACTCCCTTCCTAGCGGTGGAAATCCAGAAGGAAGAAAATCCAGCGCTAAAAATCCGCCACCTGGTCAAACTTATACTGGGCCCATGACGCTATCAAGAACAAGAACACAACTGCAAGTCTCAAGAACAGAGGGACGCTGTTCTTCAAGAGGGGAGCAATGCCGCATCTCTCACGAGTTCCGATCTCTCAGAGGTACAGCACCGGACTTCGAAGTGAGAGGTCCCGGTTTCAAGACTGGCCGGAACCATTTCCCCATGCTTCTGTAAATAGTTGTTTTAAGTTATCGTTAGTATTAATTCTAGATTATTCTACATGTTTCTTTAATATGAAAATTATTTGTAACTCGAATATTCCATAACTGTATTAAAGCTGAGCTCCCAACACTTGTGAGGGAGTTCACAGACAAGTGTAGCTGGCAGCAGTCTGTCTATAAATTACGTTATCTCGAATTGAGTTCTCCTTTCATCTAATTGTTGCTACCTCCTCGCGACAGTATTGCATGGACAAAAGGAGATTTTCCGGAGCAGCAAAATACCAATTTCTTTGAATAATCAGGTCTATGATGTTCGAGAGCGATAGCATGAATATAAGGTTTAGATGTTTAGAACCGTAACTACAAGAAGGTTTTAACTTAATATCAAAATATGCAGGCGCGTACACTTTCACAATGCACTGAGCAAATCTTAAGATTTTCAGTTGCCATATACAAACGCGGTTGGCTAATGTCAACCACATGGTGTGAACAAGTTTTCTAGGCTTTCTTAAAAGATAACTCTTTCGAGCAATTTTCAATTGATACAGCGATACACATATTCAATAAATATTCCTAATCTAAGAAATCAGTTTTGTCTTCCAAAAGAGGAGGGTATTTTCAATTGGTAGGAAAGTAACCATAGGATAAACAGCACACTTTTCTAACTGCTGACCTTTTTCGCCTTTTAACTCATTGTTTTCTTTAGTTTTACCATTTAAGTGACATAAAAGGGTGGTCAGCATGAAGCAAACAAATTAACCATTGTTATGGTCTTCCTATTTCCTTTTCCATCAAAGAAATCACATCATTATTATGTCTAGTCTATACAACGGTTCCATCACGTTCAATAACAGTAAAGTTCAAAAATTGTTTGTTGTGCTCCCTATCTTCTATACTGTCTGCTATGTGTTTTCCGGTGCCTGATTTAGGTATTTCGTGGCCTAAAGTATTTGAGCTTGGTTCCTTTATATGCGAAACATGCTCTTCTGAAATAACTTTTTTGTACAACTTAGTTCCTTTCTTTTGATGAAATATTGTCCTGTCTTTTTTCTCCCCATCAAAAAAGAATCCTATATTTTCATTTACCTGGCAGTCATTAATAAAATTTCTTCGATTTAGTGATCTTGCTCGTCTAAATTTTATTGTCTCTATGGGATGCAACGGATATCCGGCGAAGATACTGCATCCGGCCTATCCGGCCAGTATAAAGGATAATTTACAGTAGCCGGATATTACAAATATTCCGCAGTATATCTGGCCTAAAATTATATACAGAGAAATAACATAAATAAACATAATAAATGAATAAATTAAAAAACTACAATAATGAAAAATGCAAAAAAACCCCAAAGTTTTGTGAAAATATTTTGTTTTCAATACTTTTGAATGTATTTTTACCATGTATAGAAAATGGGAAAAAAATTAAGTACTTCTATCTTTTTTTAAGATTGGAGTGAATTATTACTGTAAGAAAGTTTAATTAATCTTAGCTACACCAAAAGGCAACTTTTCCACGCTATCACAAATTAGAAATCAAAAGTTGACTTTTTTCGTTCCACCCTACTGTACATACATGCATAAAAAATGAGAAAGACATGCCGGAAAATGATTTATAATCTGTGCGTTTGCCTTAATTTATTTTTCTCGTTTAACTATATAATAACTGATCATCGTAAACAATAATGTGAAATCCTTAGTTTAATTTTAAAATTTTGAATTCATAGTTTGACTAATTAAAAAAATCAATTTTTAAATTGATACGGCGGGTATCATTTTAAGAGCATAATTTATCAAAATGTTCCTTTTTTTTTCTCTCATAAAATTTATTTCTGAGATGAAAATGAATAGGTTTAGAAAATCATATTTGATTAATGGTTAAATTTTCTGAATCAAAAATCTGAAATAGAAAATATATGAGCTAACAGTAATGATCTGGGAAAGAAAAGGTTTCGGCCCATCAACAATATAAATAATATTCGGTCCATCAACTGTTTGGATATATTTCGAAATATGTTCGGATTTTTATTTCAGCCTTTTATTAACTTGGTCAGTATTTGTCATTTTAATTCAAAAGTTATATACGAATTTTAACCAATTCCTATCGTCCAATCGAACTGAAACTTCGCAAAAACGTGTATTACACTGAGTACTGCTATTTTTAATTTTTCGATAATTTTTTTCTTTTAATTATTAAATATTTCACTCCAAAAATCTTGTTTTTACGCATCTAAGGATGATATCTTCTTAACTATTGATCGGAAGTATTTTTTTATGTTTGCATCATCGGGAAGATCTCTCAATTCTGAAAAGATGAAATTAATTCTCTAGATTAATTTCAATTATCTAAATTAATTTTTTAATGTTTAGTGATTTTTCGGAAGAATGATCAATTATTGTCTTCAATTTTTTCAATTGACGAGACAATTGACAAGACAATAATTGATAGCCCGACATCGTGACATCCAATAAACTATACATTATACCTAATGGAACTGAATCACTGAATAGGGAGTGTCCTTTCTTAAATCGTTTAAAAGAAGAACGGTTAAATAAATATATTTATATATAAAATATTCGCCCTCTCTCGAGTATTCGGAACCTTCTCAATTTTCCTGTTCCTGTCGCGAGATACGAACCCGGATGAACTGGTTGCTAGTAGAACACGCTGGCATTACGTGTTGCAGCCTGACATCAATCTCTTTAAAAAGTGACCAGATTGCAATAATTAGTTTTAGTCCAGTCATTTGGTAGTTTTACCTGGAAAGTTTTCTGGGAGTTTTGAAAATGGGCAATTTTATAGATTTCGATGTGCTCTTTCCGAATTTCAACTTTGCCCCCTCGTATCTTTGTCGCTCGCGCCGCCATATTCGAAAAATGGCGCCTAAAAGCAGTTTTTGAGTATATCTCCTTTGCGAATCATTTCACGAAAAAAACAATTACAAAAAAAGAAACTGGGGAAAATTTCCTACAATTTATTTAAATACCTTTTTTTCGTAAAATCAATAGTTTTGGCGTAAGAGCGCCGCAAAGTGAAGTTCCGAATGCGCTTTGGCCAAAAAACTCATTTCCACACCACCTTGTGTGGTAGAGTAAGCGGCGCTTTTTTTTTCTTTTTTAAATCGTGGTATCCCCTGTAGGCCTAATCCACGTGCATTTAACTAATGAAAAATTTAGCGCATTCTCCTTCGCTTCGCTGTTTTTGATGGACCAGCTGTTGCGAATTCATTGTCCTTAATACCGATCGATATATCACAGTCCGAAATTTCTTCCACATCAGCCGCAATGGGATTATCAGTTTCATCGCAATCCTCTTCGTTCTCGAATTCATCATACGTTTGCTCGAAAATAGTCTCCGATTCTTTCTCTTCATCGCTATCTTGTAATGGAACTTGCGAGTTATCACAGGTGCCATTGCAATTCGTGCATATAACGGAGCACTTTAACACAGCCTTTCTGCATCCACAGACTTTCTGACATCGCTTTCTGCATTTGCAAGAAATAAGTTTTAACCAGCTTTCCGGAGCTGGGGGCTCGAGTGTGGTGACAGGAATTAGCCCGTCCTTGTGTCTTTTCCACCCCCATTGCTCTGCATTTTGTTTATTCCCATACCACTGTTGAACCTGATGGATAGGTTCGGTTGTTGTCTTGCTGCTCCTTCTGTTGGTGGTAGCGACACAATATTAAGTTTATTTTTACATGCTGATGTTGTGAAGGATGCATATCTTAATTGTTTAAAGATATACCTCGCCTACACATTACTGCAACTCTATAATTCAAGAATTAAGCGTTCTCCAGCTTTAGCAATGATCTCTGGATCAGCATTCGGATTTTTGAATACATGGACAACGTCGTTTAAATCTGGATTTTTCCGGAGAACATTAATAAATTTCATTTTTCCTTGATTAAATAATGCTAATGATGTATCACAGCCGCTAAAGGCATGCAAGAATAAAATTTGATATGCGGCTGGTTTATCTGATACTTTTTGTTGAATATATTTGTTGCGATATTACTTTTCCTGGTATGAGAATACATATGCTTGAGCGCGTAGATAGAGCCGTCAAAAGAATGAAAAAATCTACATCTTCGCCAACAACTATTACGAAATCAAATGCCGATGAAATTGTTTTTGCGGTATTTATTATTAGCGTATCTGCATCTTCCGTGGCTTGTCTGACCACGAAGTTCTCAGCTTCAAATTTTGTCTTCAACATTCCAATGAGGCGGTTATTGTTTGCATCACTGCCCATGAATTTATTTTGTGACATAGTTGGGATCATTGACTCTTTATCTAGAACATCGAATTGGATGAATCGCTTTCTACAAATGCAGAAAGCGATATCAGAAAGCCTGTGGATGCAGAAAGGCTGGGTTAAAGTGCTCCGTTATATGCACGAATTGCAATGGTACCTGTGATAACTCGCAAGTTCCTACAAGATAGCGATGAGAAGAAGAATCGGAGACTATTTTCGAGCAGAAGTATGAGGAAATCTAGAACGAAGAGGATTGCGATAAAACTGATAATCCCATTGCGGCTGATGTGGAAAAAATTTCGGACTGTGAATATTTCGATCGGTATTAAGGACAATGAATTCGCAACAGCTGGTCCATCAAGAACAGCGAAGCGAAGGAGAATGCGCTAAATTTTGCATTAGTTAAATGCACGTGGTTTAGGCCTATTAGGGACACAAGATTAAAAAAAAAAAAAAAAAAAAGCGCCGCTTACTCTACCTCACAAGGTGGTGTGGAAATGAGTTTTTTCGCCAAAACGCATTCGGAACTTCAATTTGCGGCGCTCATACGCCAATACTATTGATTTTACGAAAAAAAGGTAATTACATAAATTGTAGGAAATTTTCCCTAGTTTCTTTTTTTGTAATTGTTTTTTTCGTGAAATGAGTCGCAAATGAGATATAGTCAAAAAACTGCTTTTATGCGCCATTTTTCGAATATGGCGGCGCGAGCGGCAAAGATACGAGGGGGCAAAATTGAAATTCGGAAAGAGCACATCGAAATCTATAAAATTGTCCATTTTCAAAACTCCCGGAAAACTTTACAGGTAACCCCCTTTTTTTAACCAAATGACTGGACTATTTTGAAAACAAATTTTAGTGGCATATTTTAAAAATAGAAACTAATACTTTTATTATCATATTAAGATATAAATTAAATTTTTGGAAATTTCCCCCCCCCCCTTTTCAAATACTATTTTTTAGGAGTCTGAATCTTTTTATTTATCTATTTGTTACATATAAAATTTATTGAACAGTTGCTAGGTTGCATACATAACATAGAAATATGTTTTCAAATTCATAAATTTCATAAGTTATGATATTAAATTAAATTTTGGAAATCCGCTCCTTACCCCTCCCCCATTGAATTTTCCCCCCTTTATTTTGTTTACTGTTTAAAAATTATTTATTACGAGGCAGAGGTTTTTTTTACAATTTACTCGTAAAAAAAGGCTAATAATTTCTTTAACATTTTCTTTCCATTTAAAATGATAAAATATGATACTTTTACGAGGTTTGATACATTGCACATAATACGAGTACATTTTCAAATTCATAAAAATGCAATAATTTATATTCTTTCAAATTAATTCAAACATTAAATCTTTAAAATTTTCCTAAAACGAGGTTTCATCGTGTTTTCTGGTTATTATTAACGAAATTGCTCGTTAAGATGTGTAACAATGGAGTCAAATTTAAAAGTCACAAAAACGGTCACTGTGATGTCACAAGAATCAGATGCCACATTGTGACTTCAAACTAGTCCGAAAGAAGAGCCGCATTGAGCGCACAGTGAAGCCATGTCACTTGCTAGTCGGAATGTGATTATTTTGTGATACTCGGTGACTTCTGTGACCTCACAGTGACTGTTTTATGATCATCTGTGCTATTAATGTCCAAGCAGAAAGTCCAATAAAGGAAAATGTTACACTAGAGCAGTATTTTCTTTTTTTATACAAGGTTCTTAAAAAAAATCTGTTTCCACCATTACAGTTTTGCGTACCTATACCAAGCCATATTTAGAACATTTTTTAACCCTTAACACGCCTAAAACCTCCTAGCATTTCGAAAAAATAGCATTATCCTTATCCATATCCACACCCGAATTTCCTTAAAAACAGTGTTTTTTTGGGAGCACAGTTTAATTGACAATATTATTACAGCCAAATGAAAGTCAACTTTTTTTTCCGACACAGTAGTTTTTAGTCCTTTCAGCAGCCTCTGTAATGTGGGATAAGTCATAGATAGTGACCATCCATTCCATTCCTAAGCACTGACTAAGTGTTCTCTTGTGGATCCTGAGGGAAAGACCAGAAGGTTTTTTTTTTTTTTTTTTGGATTTATAGACTATTTGCTACAACTGATTGTCTCTTTCGATAGTTCTTTTTTGTTTTTGCACTGTTTTTCTGATCTAGTTGTCTTTTAGTCTGTGCTACTCGAAAAAAAAATCTAAAATTAATGTTCTACACATTAAATAATACATGTTTGCCTTTTATTGAACGTAAATTGTTTGATTAGAGTGCGAGTTATGAATTTTTAAAAATGTCCTTTAAATAACATTAGCCCCTGGGGATTTCTCACGTAATACAGTAGATGATGCCGATTTGGCTCAGATTTGGAAACTTATTTTTGGAGATATTTCTCCAAAAAAGCCGAACTTTGCAATATTTGGCACGATTTTGAGGGATTATTATTGGACCATTAGCGAATTGCGTAGTATAGGATAGTCTACCACAATGGTTTCCAACTGGTGCTTCGCTAATTCTCAGGAATCCTCGAAATACATAAAGGGGAATTGTGAAAATGATTTACTAGTACATAAGGACTACACAGGGCAGGCGCGTAGCCAGGAAAATTTTTCGGGGGGGGGATATGAACTTATATGTGTATAAATAGATGGAATTTCATCACTAATATAAAAATTTCGGGGGGGATATATCCCAATATCCCCCCCCCCTGGCTACGCCCCTGACACTGGGGGCTCACTCGTCAATTTCTTGTGGGTTTTTGAAGGGATTCAAGGAGAGGAAAAAACGTCAGGAGCCAAAGATTTACTATGTATTGTTTCGAAAGACACAATTTACTGTTACGAAAGTGGGTGAACGTTAAAATAGTCTAACAAGCTTGTACAGCGACTATAACACTTTATTCGACTAATCAAAGCACTAATATCTCACAAAAATACAGTATACGTACCTTGTATACGCATAAAACTTTTTAAAATTGCAATGTGAATCGCATATAGGTTATTCTCTCTATCCACAGTCTGTTTCAACTATCTGACAGTGAGATTATCTGACAGCGAGACTCTGATATTTATAGATTTCCAAGGAAGCCGTGACTTCATATTTCTCGACTTTTCTCGTAATTCCTTTCTTAATTGTAATGCAGCCAAAACTGCATTATTTTCGAAAAAATTCTTTTGGTTGCCAAAAGAAATTCGTCGTCAAGTCGCCAAAACAGTCACCAATGGTCAAGGGGTCAGCTGCTCATTTTACTTTCACGTATTCCTGTACACCTTTTATTCCAGCAACACATATTAATGCGGGGAAACAACATTACAATCTTGCAAAAATTTTCTTTCTACCCACTTTTTCGAAAAAAAAAAAATTGTACACTACATTTTATATACAAAATAAATAAATATAACTCGGCTGTTCGAGCCTCCTCCGGGGGAAACCCCCCTGCCCCTCCCTAATTTTTTAGTTTCATTATTGCCATATTAAAACGATATTAATTGGCCATGTCATTTTATCTCTCATCTTTCGTGTTCTTCGCCTGGTAACCCTATGTTGAAATTTTTATGATTGTAGAAAAATTTATAGAAAAATGCATGTGATGCATATTCTACAGCTTACGAAATATTGTAACAATAGATTAAAGCTGTTGTGAGCTAATAGTATTTAAATATATGTAAAATTATGTAGCATTTTTATGTCGCATTCTTGGGGCACATTTTTCGGACAATTTTCAATAAAGGGGGGTGAGAGATAAAATGACATAGTCATTAATAAATAAATAAATAAATAAATAAGTCAGTTTATCTTCTTAAAACCTCTGATGTAGAGATAGTAGTCTTGGGAAAGTAATACTTATAGATATAAAATAATTTTTACGTTCAACTTGATTAAGTTTATCGTCCAACATTCATAACTATAACCTGTTTATGTGGTAAAAGCAGCAAGACAAAATTTTACGTTTTGTATGAGTGGCTTGGAAAGATTAAATTTTCATCTCTGACACTTTTGAAGAATTCAACAGCGAAAAATTTGAAATTTCAAGAATGTTTGTTTCAGTGGTACATATCTTCGTTTATTTGTATTTGTTTTTACTCATCATTTATATATATATATATATATATTTATGTCTGAGAATCCAGAACAATGATAGTTTTTTGTCTGTCCATGTAAAATACTCAGTGTGACAGAAAAATGTTATTGTTTATTTATTTATTTATTTGTGTAGGAATGGAGAATAAACATGTCACAGAAACATTTTAGACAAAGAGAAATTTTCGCGTTTATTCTCATATTTTAAAGAAATATTCTGTAAATAATAATAGTAAAAGTATCAAAATAAGAAATATAAATTGTACCCTACGCTTCAATTAGGAAAAGCTCGTTTGTACCTGCATTAAACAATAAGAGGCATCTGAACACTGTTAATTTAAGACAATATGTCGAATTTCAATATACAATGTGCCTGCTAAGTCTATAGTCACCCGAGTAATTTCTGAACGGTAAAAGCTATTGTCATCAGAGTGGGGCTGGGTATAATAAAGTTGCCATACGCTATTCAAGGAAACTGCTTACAGCGATACCTGGTGGTTAAATTCGGAGTTCAAATTCTTATTTCAAAAACGATCCGAGACACGGGAAAAAAGCCAATTAGTTCAAAGTTAGTCTGCATCATCGATTTAGTAAGAAAAAACACTTTAATTTGCACATGATACTCATTAATTCGCACAATAAAGCTAAGGGCGGAAGGCATAACCTCCCCCCCCTTTTTTTTGCATTTGTTTGGTTGAATTTTCCAAAACTTCACTAACCTGACATTAAGTTCATTTATCCTTCATGCCAAAAGTGTTTTCTGTTAGTAACAATACACATCTACAGGCTAATCTACAATTCTAGCTGGATGTTGAACAGGAATATGGCCCGTCACACGCTGGCAAAATTATCAGTAATACGTTTTTAGGCTTTGCATTTTACAACTTCAAATTTTAACATTAATGTGATCAAGAAGTCTTTTTTTAATAAATCGGTGATGCTGAACAAATTTGTAATTGGCTTTTCCCCCCATATCTTGTACCATTTTTGAGATGAGAACGCTAACTCCAAATTTACTACCGGACAAATTTAATACCAGAAATTGACAACGGATTTTTAGTGGGCACACTGTTCACTATTCTATTTCAAATATAGGGTATTCTGTTCAAATTTCCGACGATAGTATATTCTATTTCAAATTTCCATTCCATTTTCCACATCTTTGTTTTGTTGGGTACTTGTAGTTAGGCTTAGTCCCACGGGTTCTCACTTGGTATATCGATCATACCATTTTTTAGCTTTGATAGCCCAGCTTTCTTACTACATTTAAGACCTAAGTCTCAATTTTCATTCTTGGTTACGTTTTTTTCTTTTTCTTTTCTTTTTTTTTCTTTTTCAAATGAGCTTTCACTTGATCGAATGATTATTAGGATATCCATATTACATAAGTTTAGCTGTTTTATATATACTAGCTGAAGGCCCCATTCTTCGTACAGGCATGAATGGATTTTTTTTAACATTACGGTTTGTTGTAATTTCTATTTATCATAATAAATAGATATAGCAAAATGGACATCGCATAAATATTATCTGTGTTCAGTAATGATGCACATACCCAGACAGCAAATAAGCTTAAATCAAGATTGACATGTCTTTGAATTTGACGTATTAATACAAGCTTGACAGTTCAATTCATTTTAAGCTTGCAGTCAAGATTGAACTGTCAAGCTTGAATACAACTTGATTACTGCTTGATTTGGAAAGCCACATCCACATAACAAATAATTTATCATCAGTCATAAATGTACTTGACCATAGAATTAAAAAAAAAAAAAAAGGTTCTATATTTTATAGTGGTCAGTTGAACAATCAAGAAGTTGATTCTTGCAGTACTATCTAGTGGTATGGCTAACTCCGATCTTCCCCAAGACTATCCAGACGAAACTGAGAACAATAGGAAACCGCGAATACGCGGTAGTTGGCATTTTTTCTGCAGTGGCGCTAGTGCTATCACCGGCTCAGAGTGATTTAAAGGGCCAGTCCATTCAATTATATATGCATTAAAACTGCCAAAATTACTTGATTTAAAAAAGAGAGGTTTTTTTTTTTTGTTTAAACAGAATGTATCTTTATAAATATTTTGAAACGTTTCTTTATCCATGCACATATTGAAAAAAAATTAAGAAATTGTTAGTTGGTTAATGTTTTTTAAGGCGCTTCTTCTACATGTAATAAATGAATAATAAATAAATATATTAATTTATTTTTTATTTGAATCTTCAAAAGACTGTAATACTTTTTAGAGACTTGTTTTTCGTATAACTACTACATATTTTAATATATTAATACAGCATTCTCCCTATACTTCCTTGTATACGTACGTTCGCATCAGTGAGGTAGCCGAGGGGGGGGGGGGCGTGATAGGAGGTCACACCATCCCATGAGGAAATTTTTGCCATACAAAGTGCATATTCTTTGCTTCCTTATCACACACACGTATACACAAATGTGAGTTGCAGTAGTCGTAACCCCCCCCCCTTCCCAGGAAAAAATTCTGGCTACGCCATTGGTTAGTATTAATAGGTTTTGGTTTAGTATAAATATGGCAATTGCAAATTTTAATCTTTTTGTGTTTTGACGAATTATTCTAATAATCAAAGTAGGCGGAAGGAAGGGTTCCAGGGGCGCGCGTGCCCCCAGTCGGGGAGCCGGTGACTTCCCCTTCGGTCCTGATTCATTCGTCGGGGAATTTTTAAGATAACAAACAATCCAATTTTTAGGCCAATTTTAATTTTGAAATATTAAAAAAAACTACTTTTGTAGCACTTTCGCATTTCAAAGATTCGTGAAATGATACGCTTACATTTCAATCAGAAACAAAATGGTATGAGTGTCGGAAGTGGGGGATGTTCGCAGTGGCGTGGAGTAGGGGGGGGATCCCGACCTGGGCAGAAAATTTCTAGAGGCTTGACTTATTTTATAAAGATTAAAATCCGATCCGAGTTAAAAAGGATCCGAGTTAGCCATTCTAGTGGCGAGTTAAAAGTAATAATGTGCTGCACTGCCACCATCTTTGAAATGCGAAAGTGCTACAAAAGTAGTTTTTTTTTAAATATTTCAAAATTAAAATTGGCCTAAAAATTGGATTGTTTGTTATCTTAAAAATTCCCCGACGAATGAATCAGGAGCCCCTGAAGGGGCAGTCACCGGCTCCCCGACTGGGGGCATGCGCCCCTCTGGAACCCTTTTTGCCGCCTACTTTGCTTATTAGAATAATTCGTGAAAACACAAAAAGATTAAAATTTACAATTGCCATATTTATACTAAACCAAAACCTATTACTACTAACCAGTGGCGTAGCCAGAATTTTTTGTAGTGGTGAGCTACAGCCAAATGAATGCTAAAAAAATATTCTCTCTGCTCAAATCTGTAAGCATACCAAATTTTTAAGGTGAACGGTTGAACGGTTTTGAAGTTGGTGTGTTGCATCGCCATCTAGCATCAAGTCATAGCAAAATGGAAAGCGTAAAGGTATTCTACGTGCTCAAATAGCTGTGTGTATCAATTTTTATCGAAATAAGTTGAACGGTATTTTCATAGTAAGCTGTTGAACGGTACAAAAGGCGAGTTATAATAAAATGAGTGCTGCGAAAATATCCTTCGCTTTCAAACATCTATGTATACGAATTTCTATGGTTATCAGTTGAACGGTCCTGAAGTTATTGGTTTGAATTGACATCTTTTGAATTGACATTTATAGGCTAAGATAACTACAAAACACACTTTTGAAAGTTCTATGATAATTGAATACTGAGAAAATAATTATTATAATTTAAAAATTTCCGTATAAAATTTATCATTTTTTTTTCTTATTCCCTTGAATAATGCCTTATTTAAAAAATTTAATGAAATGAAAATTTGTTTACAGGGGTAACTTTTCAAGCTGATTCTTAAAATGTAATCAAAATTTGAGTATATTCTATAGATTTTTCTTAAACATTGCATTTTCTAAGAAACATGATGAATTTTTATCGGCATATTTAATCGGAAACACAAATTTTATATGTTGTGAAGATAATGCACCAACTACAATTTTCATCTGATCTTTTATCTCAGGAGCTGAGAAAAAAAAAAAAAAAAAAAAAAAATAAAATTTCATGTGACTTTTACAATATACAGGGTGATTCTTAATTCATCATTAATATTTAGTAGGGAATAGGAAAAGAAGACAATTTCACATAGGAAAGCATGGGCGCAAACGAACGCATCATGATGTAGGGGCCGCTTTATGTCAACAACTCTCATTTACGCGCTGTACGATAGTTCTGTTAAAAGAGACTTCACTAGCAGCAGGGGTTCCGTACGTCATGTTTTTCATCAACCCCATACAAAGAAGTCGATTGGAGATAAATTCTGTGACTGTGGTGGCCAACAAATCGGTCCACTGTGACCAATCCATAGTGCCACAAATTTTCTTGCCAGGTAACCACTCGCATCATTTTCCCGAAATGTTGAAGTCGATTAGACCTCTTTCTATGGGCTAAAATTCATGCATACAGTATAAATAGATACTTTGCACGAAGAGTCGAATAGACTCTAGATTTTTTAAAATTTTCGTATGAAGAAAACAATGTAAGTACGTCTACGTCTATCTAACTGGAAAAATATTATACAGTAAAATCCCAATAAAAAATGTAACATCGATAATTTTTCACCATTTGCGTGAATCAACTATTCATGATTGAGTTTAAACAGACTATTAGAAAATAGTTTTACATTATCATACTCGTAATTCTAATAATAAGACATGAGAATGCGTCAAAAACACTTACCTTAAAACAAAAAAGATAAGCATCTTAGCATAACCTATTTCATTTAATAATTCATGGCATAATAATATATTTCGAATATCTAATAAAATTGTATATTCGCTCAAACCACTTTTTTTTTTTAATTTTTCTGTACGATAACCAACTTAACTGCAGACGATTTTAGTCACCCATTGCAGAAGACCTGTCTTACTGAAAATTGAGATTCCGAAAATTACATCGTAAAAAAAAATAATTTAATATGTAACAGCTCACTACTTCTAATCCAGATATTAATTAGCAGACGATTTAAAATTCGGCTGAGCTAATGTATATGTGTTCGTAAAACTCCCTTTTCTGCATTTACCGTGTTTATCACATAAATTTTTATATCCATGTTTCACGAACGCAAAGTAAATAAATAAATAAAAGAGTTCTTTCTATTCAATCTTAATCTGACGTCAGTCTTTTAATGACTAAGTTTTGGGAGCAATTTCAAACATGTGAAATCAAAATGATGTCGATCAAATTTGGGATTTGAATTCGTAAAAATATCTTATGTTCTTAGTTGTTTATTTTTATTTTAGAAAAAAGTCAATCTGTGTAATCCAACTAAAAAAAAAAAAAAAAAAAAAAAAAAAAGGAAAGAAATTCGTTCGTGAATATTTCGTTCGTGAAATATTTCGTTCGTGACGTGCTTTTTGACATCAAAGTGACGTAGATTTCGCTTGTAAATCTCACCATGTTTAGTACACAAGCAGGTATCTGAAAGCTTTCTGCGTGAAAAACATAATAAATCTCTTAAACTCCCGAAATGGGTGGGCTTTCAAAGTGTGGACTATCATTTATTCTATATTATTTTACACATCTGTGCAAAATTTCAAGCTAATAGGTCCATTTTTGTGGATTTGTATATGGTCTAAACCCACAAACAGAATTTCATTTTTATTTATAAGGATTATAGTTCATTTTATGTATATCAATACTATGAACAAGTCCAGAAAATTTGAAGGTATTATGTTGAAGGTTCGAAAAATATGTTGCGTGGAATGTTAAAATTTGCCGTTTTGAGATATAAGGATGTAAAGACACAGGTCTGAATTTGCTTCCGTTATATCTCATAAAATGTTTTCCCTAATACCTCATGAAATAAATGCCGTATGACTGAAATATTGGTATTAAATTGTCCATGAATTATAATTTAGAATTAACTAACAGAAATAGATTTTTTGGCCGAATTTCAGTGAACTCTCCACTTCACAATCTTCATTCCCGAGCGAAGAGCGGGTACTTCAGCTAGTCCATTACAATATTGTTTTGACAAGTATTGAGCAATTTTAGTAAGAAATTAAGTTTGAAACAAAATTAACCTTTTTTTAAGCTATTTATGGGACATACTGTCAGTTAAACAACTCCCACATTTCAAAAGAAAAAAAATCCACTAGGAAGTAAGTGCGACTTATGATTAATTCAACAAATTTTACAAAAAAAACTTTGTAAAATTTGTTGAATTGAAAAGAAAAATATTGTTTCATTGTGACGAAAACATATTTCAAAGTTTTATTTGAAGTTTTAATTTAATTAGTTCAGCAATACATTGCCGAATTTTTTAATGCTGTTGAATTTAATATTCTGAAGATTTTTTTTGAGGGGGGGGCTTAAATCTTGTAAAAGAAAGTTATTGATTATTTTTCAATATTAACTTTGCCTTTTCCTTGGAACTTGTTTTTGAAAGTAAAAATTATTCGGCAATAGCAGTTTAAGGCTGTTCACAATAACCGATTCGTTGAGACATAAAGTTGAAAATAATGAAGTAAAACTTGAAAATGATTGAAAATATAGCTTTGTATTGACCAGACTGTTCATTGAAATGGTAAATTTATTATGAATTTCATAGAAAATTATACAAGTTCTGTGCCAAAGAATGCTGAATTTCTTTTGTCACAAATTGTTTCAAATAATACTAAACATTGTCAAAGCACTCATCGAAAACTAATGAGAATATATGAGATACCTGAATCTAAAAAAAATTCAAGTTTTTCAGAAATTTAAGAGCGGAGAAGACTCCCCGCTCAGTCGTTGTGTTTAGGTCCGAGCATGAAAAGTTCCAAGCTCGGAAGCAACACTAATCACAAAAGGGAGAAATTTCATAAAACGAAAAAAAAAAAAAAGTATTGCTGCGTCTTTTCAAAGATCAAAGCGAAGTGATAAACCTGGGTTCAGAATTAAAAATGAATAATTTCCCCCTTCCAAACAATGGTCCATTTCCGTTAAAATACTTCTCTAAACTCTTTTTTGAATCCGCCACAGAAATTACCTAATAACCTATCATTTTAGATTCCTAAAAGTTATCTTAGGAATCCCCAAAAATTTCATTACATTTATCCTTGATGAAAAAATTTTCAGTTTACTTTAAACATGTTCCCACTATTATAAAAAATATAATTCCCGAATTAAAAGTTTCTTAAGGTGCATAATCTTCTTAGCGGTTCCAGAATAGTGAACGATAACGCTGACACTAGACTCCAATATTTACATCTACATATCCTCTTTTAGAACTGCTCTTACAAATAAATCTAGTGATAAAGTTCAAATTTATAATCTAATTAAGGACAGGAATGAAAATATTTTTTTTCGGCGTTTTATAAGGAGATTATGCTTTATGGTGGAACAGAGGATTAATTTTAGTGCCATGTTTTATTATTGCTCTATAGAATTTTTTTAAATATAAAATTTACTTATTATTTTTTAGTATAACATTAATGTTTTTTAAACTATGGCTAAATGTTGCTTCTGGTTCCCAAATCCCGTAAAATATTTTTAAAAGTTGTTTTACTAGCTGCTGATAAGCTGAAAGGCGCTACGAAATTTTAATTCGTTAAGGTATTGATTTGAAAAAGGAAACTTAATCTTTCTTTTAAGTTTTACAATTTTATTTAGCCCTTTTCTGGGTTTATTTATTACGTAAGTTGCAAGTTCTTTGATGCGAACACTAATACCATGAAATTCATTTTTTAATTTTAATTAGGCTGTATTGAATTCTTACTCTATGGAAAACATGAATTTTTCATGTTTGTTATAAGTAGTACTTTGTTGTAAATAGTACTTTGAATATTAACTTTTTCAGAACATTTCCGGTAAAATACTGTAAGAATAACAGAGGAGGTCTTGTTTCATACCCATGGAAACTAGCCGGGTTTAATGTTCGATGTTTAAGTGGTGATGTATTATAATCCGAATACTGTTCAGCTTTCTTTCAAAAGTCTTCCACCGAGGCAATTAGTTTCGTGTTCAAAAAGATGTTAGCCTGCATATACAATAGGGAACAAAGACTTTATAAGATATATTATAGATGTAGGTAAGAAAAGCACTTCTCACACTTTGAAACTAAGGATTTTATATTGCTTTTATATTAGTTTTTTTGTGAGTATTAACCGGACATGAAAATTTAATTCACTCATATAAATTTCTTTTTCTTGTACGTAACACATTGGTTTGATTTATTCTTTAAAAATTTCACACATGAAAATAAATAGAAAAAAAATGAGACAAAGAAATAGTTCAAGGATTTTCATTTTACTGTATTTTCAAAAATGTCAGAATTTTAAAAAGAACTCATACATATGTTGAAAACAAAATTTATTTGTAACACATGAGTGTAACTTTGCTCTGCAAAACATTTTCATGGATAAAAATAAAACTAAAATTTTTTTTATGATTTAAATTAAGTATTCTTTCCATTCACAAGAGTTTAATAAAAAAACTGAATCGAATAAATTGGACTAGATTAAAATTATTTTCAAGGTATAAGCGAACTAATTAAATTAAAGCTTCAAGTATTACTTCAGAGCAGTTTTTTTTCAGCACTAGGAAACAATACGTTTAAATTCAAAAAGCTTTCTTATTTTGAAAAAAGTTTTCTGAAGTAATTAACTGTATCATGTTCCAGTGCATGTTTTTTTCCCTTTTACAAAGACGCAAAAATTATTTTATAATTGACAACGATTCATTCGTAAATTTGTTTCAATGTGAAGATTATTATGAGCTTATTTTATTTCTAATTAAATTCCTAATAAACTATACTCATTATTTCAACGAAAAATACTAATGATTTATAAGCAATTAAAAAAAAGGATTTTATATTTATTTCTAGTCTTGCATATAAATATTGAGTAACTTTTTTGCACATTATTAGGATATTTTAATCACGCAAGTATTTTTTTCCCATAAACATAATTAGAGTTTTGTCCGATTACCGTAATATTTTTTTCAAGACAGATTTGTTTCTAAATTTATACTAAATGACAATTAATAAGATTTAAGAAATGACGTTGTTATTAATTAGGGATCATCAGCCTTCGGTTTTATTTTATTAAAATATTTCTAAATTGAACCATTACTTTTTCTTCGAGACTTGGGTGACATAAGATTGTTAGCATGACATGTAACTGTTTCTATTAAACGGTATTAAAATCATTGACTTGACCAGATAAAAGGTGGTAAAAGTTTGTCTTAACTCTCTGAACAGCTGATAATGTTTAATTGTTTTAATCCACACGGAGCTCAAGAAATCATACGTCAAAAGGGGAGTTGTTATCGAGTTTACCCAATGAAGGTCTGCTCTCACCATTGCGAAGATGCAAGAACTTTCACTTAGCCACTGCGTCAGGCCAACTAAGCGCACCGAATGTGTAAAAAGTCTCATATGTTGAAATTACCACGAAATTTATTAACCTAGGATTACTTATCGTTGCCTCTCTCTCTTTTAACAACGATCTCTGCAATATATCCTCTTAAAATTGCCAATCTTGGCAAACTAGCCACTTTTCTTCCGTAAAACTCCAAATTAGATATATTTTGTTGTAATAAATCTTTATACTTTTACCTAACACAATTAATTACCCCTCTGTATTGGCATGCAGAAGATATTTTGTTTAAAAATGACGAGTGAAGAGTGTTCAATAAATTTTACGAATAGCATTTCTGTCCATTACTCAGCTCCAAGAGTCTAAATCATTTTATACGCCGCAAATCGCCAAGCATGGCAGCCCTGATGTCTTTTTTTTTGGTTTCTAATTAGTACCTTCTAAAAAAACTCGAATTTTGAAATTAAAATCAGCTGACTGATATCCCTCTCAATTACGTTTTATACCTATCAAGTGCTTTCACGGGGTCTGATTCATGATAAAGCAAACCATTTCCTGATTGACGGTAGATTATTATTATTATTATTTTTAAACATAGAACCGTTATGGAGGAATGAAATCCTACGTTTTAATAAAAGTATACGTGCGTTTCTTTCTTTGTTCTTTTTTTTTTTTTAATTTTCCTTTATTTTCTTACTTTTATAAAATCCGATTATTTTTAAACGTCTTGCAAGCTTATATCGATCTAAAACTTTTAATTTATTTTTTAAGTAAAGAGAATCTGTTTAATTTTGCAGCGTTTTATTACATTCTAAGTAGTCATTTTTATGTGATGCGAATTTTTACTTCATCTCATCTGTTTAAATTTCTAGGGCAATTCGAATAGATCACAAGTCATTATTTTAAAATGGGTTAGCATCTGTCATGATATATTTTTTTTTCACTCATTTGTGCTTAATCTTTCGTGATGAAGGAACAAACAGTAAAAGCAAGTTTTATTGATCTCACAATATCTCCAAAATTGTGACACTTAAGTTACTACAAATACAAGCTATTAAACTAAACTTCATTTCATGTGGTTCCGCCATGTTTACTCTATGCAAATTTAGACAGTTTTTGAAAAATCTGAAAAGCTTCAAAGTCCATACTACTTAAAGTTGAATCATCCAATCATATCTCATGCAGTAACATTTCATTTTATTCACTTCAGCTATCCCGCGATTTTCAGAAATCGCGTTTACATCTTCAATTAATCTCAAAATACATTCTTTTTTCTTAAAATTTGTCACTGTTCCCTAATGCCATTCATCGAGAATAAAGTAGATTTTTCTCCAACTATATTCTGGTCAAAGCGTCGCAATTGGTGACAGAAGTAATTTCTAAGATGCACCCAGACCTCATCTTCGGTGCAAATGTCATGACCACCATGATCAGTCAGCGCATGCTGACGTCATTTAAGCGTCCAAATTGATTTTTCTGTGAACGCTCAGTGTGTCACGTGATCTCTATTAATGCAGATGCACGAAGGGAAAAGGAGCATTTATCCCATTATCTTCTTGCTCAAATAACTATTACAATCATACCCCCACCCTTGCCTCCCGCTATGTTTTGAATTCGACTGTTTTAGTTGTGATGACAAATAAATAAAATTCTTGATCATGATCTGTCAGCAATCACCTCATCATTTTGCACATCGTATCATACACGCATCCATGTCTCTTTTACAACACATTTAAAATGCTTCTGAGCTTAAAGCTAACATTAATTTGAAAAATCTATTGAGTAAGCATTATTCAAATAATCAAAAAGCCTTTCTTATTAAATTAAGCCTCATACGCTTAATTTGTTGACCTCTTCTTACGATTACGAAGCCGTTTACAACTACAAGTTTAAAAAAATGTCCTTTTCTTATGAGTCACTCACTCATAAGCGTACTGCATTAAAAAAGAATATTTACTGAATCTGGCTATTGTGCGAGACCGCAAACGTCTCTCATAATGATGTATTGCCTTATTAATGATTACAGTGCGAATGAGGACATCTCGCTTAGAATTCCTGCTAATTGAAATGAATGATGGAACGAAGGGATGCGTTGGGTAATGGAGTGGAGTGCGTTAAGTCTCGAAAAATCTCTGGAACCAGTGTTGCATTGTTCTCAACGAGCTTGGAGAACAGTTCCCTCCAACCCCTCCACTCAAAACCTTTGTTCTGAATAGACTTCGGGGAAGTAAAACTTTGGGATGAATGTGCTCTCCAGCTTCAAAACCAGAGTACGGTGCGATGGGGATGATTTATTTTAACGCGCGGAGCGTAACTTATTGCAATCACGAGAGTTGCGTGTTATTTACTCTGCATATTCAACAGTTTACGACAAAGTTGAAATTTTTTTATGATTTTTGGCCGTTTTGTCTGTCTTTGCTCTAAGTGCCGTACATATGTATTGTTGCAGAAAACTCTGCTTCTTTCCTGGGTTCGTCGTTCTAAAGTCCAGTAGGTGTAGAAAGTTCTAGTAAAGAGTCCACTGGTCAGGATGGAACACAAACTTTATTGCTTCTAGAACTTCGTCGAACAATCAGCTGTACAAAAATTCACACGCACTAACGGCCAGTAGCTCGTTTATAACAGTCACCTCAGCACCGAAGCTTTCAGAAATGCTGTTATTCTCGCACACAATAAAACACTTCCACAGGTAAAATTCAGTGGAAATATACGAGGGATAACACTAACACTCTCTCAAGACTCAACAATGAAGGATTTACACAAAGCACTTAAGAACAAAGCTTCAAAAACGCACGCGGAAACACCGCTTCTATCACAGAGCAAAGCGCCGTACTCCTCGGACGCTCGATTCACTCTCGATGGGAGCTCACTCCACACTGAACTGGGGCCTCTGAAATGCTTCTATTTATAGGCGACGAACAAACTACAAGAAGCTTCCAGAAAAGTCTATTTCTCGAAGATTCCACATAAAGAAGGAATTTTGATTAATAGATGAGAAATATTAGACTATTATGCATGGTAATGCAGGAAAAGTATCTTTACAAGCCCCATTGGGAAAATCGCGCCAAATGACCAAAATGTCGCCAAACCTGGCGACTATGGCTAAATATCGCCAAATTTGGCGCCAGAAATAAGTCCCCTAAAGTGAAGTTACCGAAGGCCTACGATCAATATTTCTCAAGATTTCTAGAAACGCCATAGGAAAACAATGGGCAAACCGAAACCTCCGTATCTCCGATTCTACTTGACCGATTTTGATGCAACAAAAGGCAAAATTTAACTATTTGAAGCGTAGAATACGAATTTTGAACTATTTTAAACCGCAGAACAGCGGGCTGCCCCGAAAATTCGTAACAGTATCAACTTTTACGAAGTTTACACCGGGTGTCCCATAAATACCACCCAAACTCTGCACAGCTAGATTCGTTGTCTGGAGTACATAAAAAATTCCCAAAGAAGTACACATCTACGACCCAGTTTTAGAGAAATTGCGAGAAGAAAGCAAAATCGTCATATATGGTGTACGAAACAGCCTTTATTGATAGGATGAACATGGTTGTTTTGCATATCCTTATAAATAAAAATGAAATTCTGTTTGTTTGTGGATTTGATTCGTATACAAATCCACAAAAATGGACCTATCAGCCTGAAATTTTGCACAGATATGTAAAATAATATAGAATAAATCATAGTCCACTTTAAAACTTTGAAAGTCCACCCGTTCCCGGAATTTAAGAGATTTTTTATGCTCTCCACGCAAAAAGCTTTCCGTAATTGTAACCCCTGTAGTCAGAAAAGTCTGAAATAAGCATGGTGGTTGCCATGTGTGGCGATTTTGCCGAATAAAATGTTTTAAATTCTCAAAGTAAAAATAAAAGAATAATAATGATTTTTTTTTGTTAGTTTATATTTGTAAGATTATTAATTTTTTATTATAATATCGTGTGCATGGGAAATCGGAGCAGGAATGAAATGTTTTATACGCAAAACAATAAGAATTGAAGATTTCCGAGGCTAATATGTAAAATTTTTTAGTTTGGCGAAAAAATAAAATGGCTCAAATGCCCAGAAAGTGAGTTCTAGCGGTTTGCACAGTTTTCGGCTTGGCGCAATTTATTGAGAGCTTAAGGAAATAGATTTTTGAAAACAAGTGCAAAGGTTTTATTAGAATACAGCGTTAAATTTTAATGATACGTGAAGAAATAATGCAGTTGTTAAGGGATTTCAAGCGATCTATCTTCAGAATTCTCGCCAGTTGAGTACATTGATTTAAGTTGCGGGAATTCCGCCAAATTTCTGAAAATTGAAATCTTCTCATTTAGTACATCGGAGTAACGATGAATAAAACACGTTATAGTTGATAATTTTAAAAAAATTCGGCTGTATTAAGGGATTTCACTTTTCAAATAAATGCGTGCTTTACTTTTTGGTGGTCGAACCATTTCCCATATTGATTGCTGCTAAGTCAATGCTTCGAATGATTCCCTGAAAAAACTCTTGCAAAATGGCGTATGTTGGCACTTTAGCGAGGCTTAGATTTGAAACTGGATTTTATTTGAGACTGGTCTATATAATGACACTGGTTATAGATAGGCTTGCCAGACGTCTCGGTTTGACCGGGACAGTCCCGGTTTGCAGACAAAATCCTGGTGTCCCGGCCGGTTTACTTCACGTCCCGCTAAAAATTAAATTTGTTTATAGATTTCAAAAAAAAAAATCAACTGTGAACTGTTATTTTGGATAATTAGTACTTTGTCATTTATTTGACTGTACTGTTTAAAAATTGAAGAAGAGTGATGGTCTGCTAAGAATTATTGTTCAAATTTTTATTCCTTATTCAAAGTGTTTCATCTTACTTAATTAACTTATAAATATTAACATATAATAAATAAAATGTTTAAATTTATAGGCTTGTGTCATTCATCGAATCAGTAACCATTTATTCATAGCATTGAGAATAAAGTACCCTCTAAAACGCTCCAGAAACCTCCAAGGGTGTGTAGTGTCGGAGTCGTCGCCTTCCCCGGGGGTCCGGTAATGTACCCTCGTGGAAAAAATGTAAATGTGGTGTTATGGCCAATTATCTGCTAGAGGGATCTAGGCTGAGAGGGGATTGACCTACATGGGGGTCTTACTAAGGTATCCTAACCCGTACTTACGCGAAATTTCGGAGAAAACCACGGAAAACTCTGAACCGTTAGGTCGTCGAACGCGGCCTGGTTTTGAACCTGGCACCTTCCTGGCACGCGTTGAGAGCATAAACGCGTTTAGTCATTGGTCGGGCAAATGTATCCTTGATCTTGGAGGCTGGGGGCATTCCGTTGTCCCGGTTGAACATTTCAGAAATCTGGAAAGCCTAGTTATAGATAAAAATGAATGTTGGTACGTGTGTATGAGGTTGAAAAACTCCAGCACCGTTTGACCAATCACCATGAAATTTGGTTCACCTAAGTATTTTATCATGGAGAAGGTTTTTATGCTATCCGTTTTCCTCTAACTTGCCACTTGGTGCCGCAGCACAACGTCGAATTCTATTCCATTTAGCCGTTTGCTATGCGAATATCGTCCAACCGATTTCGATGAAATTTGGTACACGCGAATATTGGAACACGGAGAATATTTTTTACTATCCATTTTGCTGTAACTTGCCGCTAAATGGCGCTGCCACGCATCAACTTCTATACCGTTCGACTGATCGGCATAAAATTTTTTATACTTACACATTTGAGCACGAAGAATATATTCTAACTGCGTTCCTTTTGATGTTACTCACCACTAGATGACACTGCAATGCATTATTATTTTAACTCGCCACTAGATGATGCTGCAGCAGGCCAAATTCTTGACCATTCAAACGGTCGCTATGAAAATCAGTATACATAGCTATTTGAACAATGAGAATATTTTGGCGTTATCCATTTTGCTATAACTTGCCACTTGACGGCGCTGTAGCAAATCATTACTTTAATTAACCACTAGATGGCCCTGCAGTGTATTACTTCTTGACTGTGCAAATGATCGCTATGAAAATAGGTATACATAGATATTTGAACACGGGGAAGAGTTTGGCGCTATCCATTTTCCTATAACTTGCCACTAGATGTCGCGTCAACACATGAACTTCAGGACTGTCCAGCCGATCGTCATGAAAATTCGTATACATCGATATCTGAATGCGAAGAATACTTTCGCCGTATCCGTTTTGCTAAAACTCGCCACTAGATTGTGCTACGCCGCATCGACTTCTGCACCGTACAAACGATTGCCTTGAAATTCGGTATGCATGACTATTGGACACAATATAACGCGATATCCATTTTGCTATATCTGTTTATTACAAAGAATAGTAATCACCACAAATCGTAATATCAAAAAGTCCATTGATTCCCGTGCGAAGAACGGGTACTTCAGCTAGTGCTTTCAGAAAATGATGTTCAGAATATCCACCTTGCATATTGAGGTTTGCATTCTGAGCGAGATGTGCGCCGTGTAATGCATAACTGCTGACGCTGCATCAATCTGGTGCCCACATAAATACACACAGCATGAAAGGAAGGGATTAAATCACTTTTTGTTCTAATTAAGTCCAGATAGATCACCTTTTTCAAACGTTTTCATTGGAAGAAATCCAAAGATGTCAGATCTGATGAGACTAACGGCCATAAAACCGTTTCCCCTAGTAAAGATTGGATAAGTTTATGAACGCATCAGCTTTGACTCATCACGGACCATGGTATAAAAATTAACTTTGAATAATAATGTTTTAATAGATAAGCAAGCTTTAGAAAGAACATATGCTGGAATAAACATAAGAAGGAGAACTCTTATGAGCTTATACGTGAAAATTGAAATAAGGTCATGCGGGTATTCTAAAGATTTGGTTATATAAAGTATCTGACTGGAGTTGGCCACCTTGTAAAGTGCTGGCGTCTAAATCCATACGTGTATTGTGTAAATTAAATCTTATGCTGCCATTTCAAGAATATCTATGTATTTCCAGATGTTGCAACAAAAAATTTGAAGATTAGCAAGGAACATTGCGTGGGAAAACATTATTCCCCCCATATTTAATCCAGTGGCTAATTTAATGTTTCTAATTTGTTTTTTCTTGCGCAGGCTGTCACGTTATCACTTTTCTTTTGCATTTTTCTCGAAAACAATGGGTCGCACAGGTACAGTTCTTTGAGCATTTTTTATGTACTTCCAACGAGGAATCTGGCTGTGCTAAGTTTGGACGGTACAATTTATAGGACACTCTGCATTTGTTACTAACATGGACTATTCCATGCACGCTTATAAAAGTGGCGTCTACAGCATGGATAGTTTCTTTTTACAGGGTCGCCCAAAATAATTGCAATATATGATATTTTTTGCTCATGAGAGGACATCAGTTTACTATATTTAGGAACGTTCATATGTTTCAAGTAAAACAAAATTAATGTATATGTTTGAGGTTATAAAAGAATGTTTTCCGTCGAAAATTGTGTACAGATAATCTATGTACAACGAACTCTCCTTTTGCACATAAAATATTTCTATTAAAAATTATATACAGTGGGCGCTCGTTAATTCGAATTCGGTTTACTCTTCGATGCGCAACCATTTCCCAATTCTGAAAAAAGGGCAGCCATTGCTATCGCTTGATTTAACTACCAGCGAGATCTCGGTGTCAAAAAATGGTCTCTAGATCTGTGGCACGCGATGAACGAATCGATCGATCTTGCTGGTAGTTAAATCGAGCGATGGCAACGGCTGCCCTTTTTTCAGCACTGGGCAGTCTATCCAGTTGTTCTTCTACATCAATGTATTTCCATCGTATTCGTCCAGTTTTCAGCAGATGCCAGTGCTGTTAAAAATAATCCTGTCATCAGAGATTTTATGTTCTCACGGCGAGGACACCGCGCGTTAAAGGGTTAATTTTAACTTTCGGTTAATTCGAACTAATCCAATGTCCCCCCAAAACTTGTATTGGATTAATGTCAAAAATATCTCATTAATTCGAATAAAAAAAAATCTAACAAAAAAATTTCTTGTTTAACGGGGAAAATACACGTTGAATTTATTATTTTGTGTGTCAAAATCATTTGCATTTCTTATCTATGTAAAGAGGCGCATGACTGCATTCTTAGATTATTGAACTTCTGCTAAACGTTAGTGGATATTGCCCTGCTGTTCATATCTTATCAGTGCTTAAGGCTGTTCTCTTTGGAAATCATGCTTTGAACAGATTTAAAAAAAATTAATTGGGCTAATTATACTTGGAAAATTTTAGAAAGTCTTTTTAAAAATTGCACTGTGAACTAATACAAAAAATGAACCTGTATTAGTTTCAAAACACTCAGGAAAACTGCTAAACATACTAAATTTTGCAATACTTCTCCAAACAGATAACTCTTCGGGAAGTTTCTGAAGCTAGTTTCTTCCGAAGCGCTAGTTTTTTCGAAGAACTACAAATTATTTTGACAGAAGTCGAATTATGATTAATTCACTCCCATTAACTTATGTCTATAACGTACCTGATGAACCATTCCCTCTCACCACCCACAAACGTTATAATCGGAATAAGATTGACAGCCCTTTGAAGATTGACCGATTGAAAGAGATTGAAAGATTGACCATCTTTCCACATTAGTCAAGTAACAAAAATTTTGAAACGTTTTGGGGTAAAAGGGAGTTAATGAAGAGGTTTCTTTACAAGGAAAATATCCTAAACCATTTTTTGGAAACGTTGAATATCTTCTTCAATTGAAAAGGGCGAATTTCTCCAAACCTGTCAATGTAAGATCCGATTTTAATAGTTTTGATAGGTGAAGATAAAATTCCCAGGCAGATGTGGAAGCTCGCCTGAGTGATTGAGCTTGATAAAGTCCGGGACAATCAAGGAAGAACTATGACGTTGAAGACTTTATCAGGTGTCGTAAGGCGTCCTGTACAACTGTTGTATAATCTTGAAGTGAATAAGTGAGTTGAACATTATCAAACGTAAAAGAATTATCGTTTTGTGAATTGTAGTATATAGTAATATTTGACTTCATAAATTCTTATATTCATATTTCTTAATGATTTATTTTAATTAGTTGTGTAAAAGTAAGCTCTCATTTAGATATTGTTTAAATTGGAATTGTATTTAATTGTTAAAAATGTTTACCGAATGATTCTTTGTAGGGGGATATCGCAACTCAGCCACAGTGATCCCCAAAAGAGGGATATTATGCGCAAATCTTCCCTATCCGATAAGAATCCGATCAGAACGGATGAAAGTATCTTCGAAAGGAAACCATTTATACGGCGCTTAGGAGCAAACAGTGTATGATACTATGTCTTAATTTTTAATTGCTGTTAATTGCTTTGTTAAGAATAAAAAACTTGAAAGGCAACTTGAACTTGTACTATGGAATAAAAATCACGCAATCACACGAAGCAGTGTACCGCCACGCACTTGGAACACCCTTAACCCTTTCACGTGCAGTGTTCCCGCTCTGGGAACACCAAACTCTGACGTTTTGACTGTTGCCAGTCACGAAGAATAGATTTGATTTCTATAAAAATAGTTGCGGGTGACATAGCTCCACGAGAATCCTTTACTTTTTAGCACGCCATTTCCCGTCAAAAAATTGTCACGATCATCTTTAACAGCACTGACATCTGATGAAAAATGCAAGAATGCGAGAACAGCTGGATAGATTGCCCAATGCTGAAGAAAGGGAAGCCGTTGAGATAGCTCGATTTAACTACCAGCAAGATAGCGGACGATCGAAACGCTCATCGCGTGTCACAGATCTAGAGACCCTTTTTTGACGACAGCTGTCTGTGCCGCACAGCCAGCTGCGTCAAAAAAGGGTCTCTAGATCTGTGGCACGCGATGAACGTTTCGATCGTCTCCCATCTTGCTGGTAGTTAAATCGAGCGATGGCAACAGCTGCCCTTTTTTCAGCATTGGGAAAGGGTTGCGCCTCAAAGGGTTAACGGACACATCGGAACTCTAGCCTTACTTATTTCTTAGGATTCATTCATTTTATAAATGGCTCGGGATATGGGGAGAATCATTTGTTTATTTATTATCGATTTTCTTAGAATATTAGAAAAATCAGTCTTAAGTTATATTTTCTCTTAACATCGGATAATTCGAACTTTTTCTTGAGAACCTTTGAGTTCGAAATAACGAGCGTCCATTGTAGTGAAATTTCAATAATAATAAAATTTCCCTCTAAATTATTTTTCCGAATAATTAATTTGTATCTCTGAAATTCGTTGTACGGTGATTTTAATGTATGTAGGATTTATGGCCTTATTACAGGGCCAAACACAACATCTCTCATGGATTGGGCTCTATGGGCAATGATTAAAGGTAAATATTTTAGTGTCGTATTGGCATTAACTTGTTCTTTCTCACCTTTTCAAGAACCTTTCTTTCTCACCTTTTCAGTGATTACTCCAGTGGCTAGCGCTACTCCCCGGCAGCATGTGGCTTTGAATGACTTGCGTTAGTTCAACCTTATCGCCTCAGCATTTAGATCGCTGCCGTCGCGTCTTTGTATTTTATGGTACATTCAGGTGCGTTTTACAAAATGTTATTTCAATAATGCAGCGCATATATTTATTTTTGTGTTTTGAAGAGTTTTGTGCACAAGTTTCGAAATTTTTGGTCTTAGCAGAAAAATATTTAATATTCGAATATTCGAAATTTTTGGTCTTAGCTGACCGAAATTTTTGGTCTTAGGAGAGGGAAAAATTGTAAGCGTAATGGTGAGGACTATTAGGTCAGCACGATACGCAGAATTAGCGACTTTTATTGGATGTAATTTTTATATTTTATTTCATTTATTTATTTTTTTTTGGAAAATTTAACCGCAGCATTTTCGGATCAGTAATAGCCGGATTGCGGAAAATTGGGCAAGAAATTATAGTACAGTTTTCGACAGTTTACTCAGGATAAGTGTGTGAAAACCTTCAGCTATAGTTAACTATTCCTTAACTCATTCCAACTTAAATTACTTTTGAAAATTGTAAAGCCACATTTTACTTGGAATGAAGTTAGCCAGCCAATGAAAACTTCACCTTTGAATATTGCAAAGAGAGCTGTCTCATATTCCGTCTGCGCCGAGTTACCTATTGGCCTGCACATAATAAAAGGTATCTTCAAGAGGAAAGTACTTCAGAAGTACTGGGAAAATTTTAAAATCAATCAGTTTAAAGAGTCGCCAAGTAATGTGGAACTGAAGATAGAATGAAATGGTTTTTCAATTCAGAAAATGAGATTATTTTCTTTTCGACAATAGCTAATTCAAAGAAATTGCTCCTGATAATGATCTCCCACCCTGCTTTCTTTCTTTCTTATTCTCTTTCTTTTCTGTTTTTGTACAGATTGGATATTTGCCACCCACTGCGAGATGTAATATTTCGCTGTGCTAAATACGAAAATCTACCAAGGATTATGTATAAGAATTTATTGAGAATTTTTAGCATTTATG
Source organism: Cheiracanthium punctorium (assembly GCA_038373885.1). Taxonomy (NCBI): domain Eukaryota; kingdom Metazoa; phylum Arthropoda; class Arachnida; order Araneae; family Cheiracanthiidae; genus Cheiracanthium; species Cheiracanthium punctorium. The sequence continues at coordinate 93,991 of JAWZYV010012062.1, read as the reverse complement.
GGCATGCTTAAATCGCCAAAGGATGAAAAGTCGCCATAAATAGCAAATTTTCAAGCTGTTCCCTTTTTTTTGTAAAAAAAAGAATAAATTATGCCGAACGCATCGACTGTAAAACACTTTTCTAAACGATCCTATTTGCACACACACACATACACACAACAATTAATTAATAGTTATATGGCATGAAACTATTAGCTCCCTTAGTTGCAAAGACCCGGGGGCAACACGGTAATCCATGAATAAAAATTGCTGCCTCTGTGTCTCTCCGAAATATATAAGAGAGCAAGCAGGAAAGGGGTACTAGGCCATGAGGCGCTAAAGCATCTTCTTCTTCTATCTATACTATTAAAATCTGTGCGCGTCTGTCTGTCTGTCTGTGTGTAGCATCATCTCCTCCGAAACCGCTGGGAGTTGAGTTTCAATCGAGGTGTCCACTTATTCGAAAAATTCCGAGGAAGTTCTTCCGCTAATTTAAATTTCGAAATTCGAATTAGTTTAGGAGATATTGATAAAAAACTCCGTCAAAAACACTAATTTTTTGCTCTCCGCAACTCCGCGATTGTAACCCCTGTAGTGAAAATGTGAGAAATAAGCATCGAGGTTGCCATGTTTGGCGAATTTATTAAATGATTTACACTCTTGCATTAAAAATAAAGGAATAATACTTTTTTCTCTGTTTTGAATATTTGCTAGGTTATTTTTTAATTAAAATATCGTCTGCGTGGGAAATCAGAGCAGGCATTCAATATTTTTTATACGCAAAAGAAAAAGGATTTGTAAATTTGAGAGACTAAAGTGTATAACCTTGGCGAAAAAAAAAATGGCTTATATGGCGATTTTGAAAAAGTGGATTCTAGTGGTTTGCACAATTTTAGGCTTGGCGCAATTTACTGAGAGCGTAAAGAAATAGTATTTTTAAAAACAAGTGTAGGTTTTTCTAGAATTTAGCCTGAAATTTTAATTTTCTGTTCAGAAATAATGCAGTTATTAAGACGATTTTAAATGATTTTCATCAAGTTAAATAAATTGATTTAAGTTAGGGAAACCTCGCCAAATTTCAGAAAATTAAACTTTTTCATTTGTATTGCTAATTCTATGCCCCGATTGATATGAGTTGGTGTTACGAGCGTATGAATAGATAATATTTTTTAATCGCGCCAAACAAGGTGTAATAAAATAGGAAGTCTTTATAAATACGAATGCTGTTTGAGATGAATGAGAATATTTTTTAAACCCAGTTAGACTAGCTGGTAATGCCTTTAAATTATTGCATTTATTGTCAAGTTTAATGTGTGATTCATTTTGGCTATTTGCCATTGACTGCCGACGTTAATTACGCCAAAATGGCAGTTCTAGCAAAGTAAACATAAATAAATCATTTCATATTCTATTTTTAACACTGCTGCAGTTTCCGTAGCAACGGAATCCATTGTTGCCACTTAAGTTGTTCAATTTAATAATTAAGTGAAACCACTCATTTCTACATCTCTTAAGACCAAAAAAAGTGAAAACGCATTAAATATGAAACAAATAGAATTTTAACATATTTGCGCATTAAAAATAATCGAAGTTTTTTCAGGCAATTCTGCATATTTTTCATTTTATTTACTTCGCGTGTGACGTCATTTTCACGTCATAGTCTTCTGTTTTGCTGTCAGATTATCCGGAGAAGCACATTACACGCTAACGTATGTGCTGCTTCGGCGGACATAAGGAAGCAATTTGTCGGGTGCGTATTTGCCTAACCCCTCTGTGTGTCTAAATGGAAGCAATGAATCTTTGTAGGCGTTTTTTTTTTAAACTAGAAAAAGGCAGATTAACGTCGTTAACGTGGAAGAAGCGATATGGAAAACTATTTAATTGGTAGCCGTAATGCGAAATGATAAACGATTATTCACATGAGCAAAGCAACAAAATTTCAAAAGTATGAAAAGTCAGGAATATGAAATGAAAATCCAAAATCCAAAGGAATATGAAATGAAAATCACCAGAGACTATAGGATAAGCATCGTGTACGAGAATGATATTGCAATCATGTACATAACAAAGGCGCTTGCAAGGAATACAAAATATAATATGAAATTTAATTGCTCTTTCTTCCCATGGCGTTTGTAGAATCTTTCCGAATAACGGGATCCAATGTGCTTAGAATATTTCATATAAATTACTTATATGTTAAAGTTCTATTTATATTTTCATGTATATTCCAGTTACTCCAGTTACAAGACCTAGAGCTCTAGAAACGATTTCAGATTTTGTTTAATATTGAATTTGACACTATGCAATTAATCTATGTTAAAAATAAAATATGAAATTTGTTATTTATTTAGTGTGAATGGGCAGTGAGATCAACGTTAGTTTTATGTAACAAGTGTGCTACTGTATTAAGAGTTCAGTAAGGGTAATAAGCTTTTCCGCTTAAGTTACGTCAAATTTTTTCATTTACGAAAGCGACAAGATCTTCACGGAAACAGGATGCATTTTTGGTTTCTGAACGTACAATGTGCATCGATTGTTTCCTGTAGGTTTTTTAAATTTGGGTAAAATTTAATAAAGTCGTCTGTCTGTGTGTGTGTGTGTGTGTGTGTGTGTAGCATCATCTCCTCCTAAATGGCTGGGAGTTGTGTTTCGAACGAGGTATCCACGAATTCGGAAAATTTCGAGAAAGAACCTCCGCTAATTTAAATTTCGAAATTCGAATTAGTTTAGGAGATATTGATAAAAACCCCCATCAAAAACACTAATTTTTGCTCTCCGCAATTCCGCGATTGTAACCCCTGTAGTCAAAAAAGTGAGAAATAAGCATCGAGGTTGCCATGTTTGGCTATTTTATTAAATTATTTAGACTCCTGCAGTAAAAATTAAAGAATAATGATTTTTTTCTGTTTAGATTATTTACATTTTTAAATTAAAATATTGCGTTCATGTTAAATCAGAGCTGAAATTCAATGTTTTTTATGTGTAAAAGAATAAGGGATTGAGAGATTTCCGAGACTAATATGTATATTTTTTAAATTGGCCGAAAAAAATGGCTCATTTGGCGATTTTGAGGAAGTAGTAGGTTCTACCGATTTGTACAGTTTTGGGCTTGGCGCAAATTACTGAGAGCGTAACGAAATAGTATTTTTAACAAGTATAAGTTTTACGGCGCTATACTTCGATGTTTCATACAGAAATAATGCAGTTATTAAGACGATTTTTAACGATCTATAGAATTTCCACCAAATTAAGTAAACTGATTTAAGTTAGAGGAATTCCGCCAAATTTCAGAAAATTGAAATTCACGCATTTTGTACATGGTAGTTAACGGTGATTAAAACCCGTTATAGTTAATAATAATTTAAATAACTGCTACTTATCACTAATATGCCTGCATTAAATATTGGCATATAAATGATAGATAACTATTTCCCATTTTGATTGCTGTTAAATCAATGCTTCGAATGATTCCCTGAAAACAAAAAAAATCTCGCAAAATGGTGTATGTTGGCATTTGGCGATCGAAGTACTGTGTAATAAATAATTGATTCTTATTTGTTAAAGAAGAGCTACGGAAGTTTCTTTTACTAGAAGCTGTTAGAAAGGCGTAATTAATACTCTCTAATATATTTTTCGTTTTACGACTTGAAATGTATGTTGATTCCTACTTTAGTACATTTCTTATCAAAATTGGCGAAAAATATTCAAATTTAGTGCAGCTCTGTACGTATTATTAATTCCATTCCACAATTGAGATGAGCCGATGTCACTAGCGTATGCATAGCTATTTTTTTTAATTCCGACAAACAGAGTATTGCGTATTGCCTTTAGTGTCAAGTTTAATTTGTGGTTTGAACTATTGGCCATCGACTGGCGGCGTTAATTTCGCCAATATGGCAGCTCCAGCAAAGTAAACATGAATAACTCATTTCATGTTCTATTTTTAACAATGCTATAATTTCCGTAGCAACGGAATCCAGTGTTGCCACTTAAGTTGCTAAATTTAAAAATTAAGTGAAACCACTCATTTCTACAGCTTTTAAGATTCGAAAAACTGAAAGCGCATCAAACGTGAAATAAATAGAACTAACTGTAACAGACTTGTGCTTTAAAAATAATCGAAGTTTTTATGCAATTCTACATACCTTTAATTTATTTCCTTCGAGTGTGGATGTCATTTTTTTACGTCATTTTTGCTGTTTTGCGGGCAGATTATCCGGAGCAGCACATACCCTCTAATGTATTTACTCCTCCGGAAGCAAGAGCGTATGTCCGGCGCGTATTTGTGTAACCCCATTGTGTTAATCAGAACTTTCTGGTGTCACATTTTTTAGATCATTTTTTTACCGCGGAGATTCCGATCCTAAAGTATATTGATTAAGCAGGAGTAGCCAGAAATTTTTCATGGGAATGTTACGACTACTGCAACTCACATATATGTACACGTGTGTGCGATAAGGGAGTGAAGAATATACATTTTGTACGACAAAAAAACTCCACATGGGGGGTTGTGACCCTCTATCCCCTCCTTGGCTACGCCACTGTACACAAGCATCAGTTGTCACGTCGTGAAAAACCGTCGTAGATGGCAAACTCCGAAGTTGTTCTGAGGGTTATACAAAATTAAAAATTTTACTGTTAGTAAATTTTACTTTTGATACCGTTCGAATATTTGGTTTTAATACATTTCGGCCACCAATTTAAGATGAAATATTACTAAATACGGCAACCCAGAATTTTCTTAACTATTGAAATTGACACTATGCAACTACAGTAGATTCCCTATAACACGATAGATACGTTCCGTGTTATAGGAATCCGTGTTGTACGGGTCCTGCGCTATACTCCACCTGGAGTGCGGACTGCGCGGTATAATCGGGGCAAAACTTATTTGCGCTCCGTAAAAATGCAATGATGTTTGGGGTTGCCATTCAAAAGGAATGTTAATTACAGGAGCTAAGGCGTCATAATATCAGAACATATGTCTCATTTCACCGTGCTGTACGAGTCTCTTTTAACGCGTTACACGAAAACGATCGTAATGTTTTCGTCGTGTTCTAAGAATTAGTGTTGTAGACCCATGTTATAAAGGGGTCAACTGTAATCTGTAAAAAATGAAAAATGAAATTAGTTATTTATTTTTGCGAACTGACAGTGAGATAAACGTCAGTTTTATGTAACAAGTGTGATACTGCATTAAGAGTTCAATAAGGGTAATAAGCTTTTTCTCAGAAGTTTCAAAGAACTTTTTCATTTACAAAAGCGACATGATTTTCACCGGAGCAGGGTACATTTTTGGCTTTTAAACGTAAATGATGCAACCATTGTTTCATGTAGGTTTTTTAATTTAGTTAAAATTTAATAAAGTCGTGTGTAACATAACTGCGCTAATGCATTGTCCACGCTTAACCAAAAATGCAAGATAAAATTGTTGTCAACATCATGTAATGTTATTTATGTGGTATATACAGAGGCGTAGCCAAGGGGGGGGGGTTAGGGGGGTCATAACCCGCCCCCCATGAGGAATTTTTTGCCATACAAATTGTATATTCTTCACTAGATTATGACACATACGTATACATATATATGAGTTGCAGTAGTCGTAACCCCCCCCCCCCATGAAAAATTTCTGGCTACGCCCCTGGGTATATACTATATATTAATGCTATAAATTAAACCTCACAAAGAGAATTATATGATGTATAAATCAGGCATTTTTCGAAAGAGAAAAGTTTTGCCTGCATACCATAAAGTTCTTTCTTTTTTGATCGCCAGTCACATTGGCAGTTTTTGTGTCATGTTGCAATTGTCTAAAATTTGCACTCATGACGTCAACTTTTAGTCACGATTCAAGTATTTTTTCACGTTTTGAGATTCCGAATTACTGGGTTGAATTCGAATTATATATGTTTAAGGAAAATATGCGTTTCCCACCGTGCGGAGAACGGGTACGCAGCTAGTCATACTATTAAAATCTGTGCGCGTCTGTCTGTCTGTAATATCATCTCCTCCGAAACTGCTGGGAGCTGAGTTTCGATCGAGGTGTCCACGGATTCGAAAAATTCCGAGAAAGAACCTCCGCTGATTTAAATTTCGAAATTCGAATTATTTTAGGAGATATTGATAAAAAACCCGTCAAAAACGCTAATTTTTGATCTCCTTAATTCCCTAATTGTAACCCCCTGTAGTCAAAAATTGAGAAATAAGCATCGAGGTTGCCATGTTTGGCTATTTTATTAAATTATTTAGAATCCTGCAGTAAAAATATAAGAATAATGATTTTTTTCTGTTTAGATTATTTACAAAGTTATTTTTTAGTTAAAGTATTGCGTGCGTGTGAAATCAGAGCAGGAATTGAATGTTTTTTATGTTTAAAAGAATAAGGGATTGGGAGATTTCCGGACTATATGTATATTTTTTAGTTTGTCGAAAAAAAATGGCTGATTTGGCGATTTTGAGAAAGTAGTAGGTTCTATCGATTTGCACAGTTTTGGGCTTGGCGCAAATTACTGAGAGCGTAAGGAAATAGTATATTTTTAATTACAACATAAGTTTTATTAGAATACGGCGCTATACTTCATACAGAAATAATGACGTTATTAAGGCGATTTTAAACGATCTATCTTCAGAATTTTCACCAAATTAAGTAAACTGATTTAAGTTAGAGGAACTCCGCCAAATTTCAGAAAATTAAAAATTCTCGCATGTTGTACATTGTAGTTAAGGTAGTAGGGATTAAAACACGTTATAGTTAAAATTTGAATAACTGCTACTAATCAATTAGATGTCTGGATTAAATTTTGGCGAGCGAACTATATAAATGATAGATAACTATTTCCCATTTTGATTGCTGTTAAATCAAACCTTCGAATGATTCCTGAAAACAAAAAATCTCGCAAAATGGTGTATGTTGGCATTTTGGCGATTGAAGTACTTACATGTAATAAATAATTGATTCGTATATGTTAAAGCAGCGCTACATTTCTTTTATTGCAAACTGTTAGAACGGGGTAATTAATACTGTGTCTAATGTATTTTTTGTTTTACGAATTGAAATCTATGTTGATTCCTACTTTAGTACATTTCTTAGCAAAGTAGGCGAAAAATATTCAAATGTAGTTCAACTCTGTTCATATTATTAATTCCATTCCACAATTGAGATGAGCCGATGACACTAGCGTATGCATAGATATTTTTTTTTTAAATTCCGCCAAACAGTGTATTGCGAATTGCCTTTAGTGTCAAGTTTAATTTGTGATTTGAGCAATTTGGCATCGACTGGTGGCGTTAATGACACCAATATGGCAGTTCTAGCAAAGTAAACATAAATAACTCATTTCATGTTCCATTTTTATAGTTTCCGTAGCAACGGAATCCATTGTTGCCACTTAAGTTATTCAATTTAACAATTAAGTGAAATCACTCATTTCTACAGCTTTTAAGACTCGTAAAAGTGAAAACGAATCAAATGTGAAACAAATAGAACTGTAAGAGACTTGCACTTTAAAAAAAATCGAAGTTTTCATGTAATTCTATATACCTTTAATTTTATTTCCTTCGCGTGTGGATGCCATTTTTATGTCAGTTTTTGCTGCCTTGCTGGCAGATTATCCGGAGCAGTACACAAGCACTTATGCACATGCTCCTCCGGACATAAACAAGAGCGTATGTCCGGCGCGTATTTGTGTAACCCCCAGGCCGTACCCGGGAGGGCCAGGGAGTCCCCCCCGAAATCTAAAATTGTGTTAACAAAACAATAATAATGAAAAATTGGGCCTTTTTCATCTTTTATGAATTTATAAATTTAATTTCTGTACACGCCTCCCCTCCGAGATTTTTTTCTGGGTAGGGCCCATGGTAACCCCACTGTGTTAATCAGAGTTTTCTGGGGTCAGATTTTTTAGAACATTTTTTTTTTCAATGGAGATTCTCATCCTGAAGTATATTGATCACTGATACATGAAAAGAAAAATGATCAATTATGCGCTAGCAGTGACGTAGCCAGAAATTTTTCATGGGGGTGTTACGACTACTGCAGCTCACATATATGTATGCATATGCGTGTGTGATAAGGGAGTGAAGAATATGCATTTTGTATGGCAAACAACTCCTCATGGGGGGTTGTGAGCCCCTATCCCCTCCTTGGCTACGCCACTGCACGCAAGCATCAGTTGTCACGTCATGAAAAACCGTCGTAGATGGTAAACACCGAAGTTGTTTCGAGGGTTATACAGAATTAAAAATTTTGTAAAGTTTACTTTTGATACAGTTCGGATATTTGCCACCAAGGTGAGATGAAATATTACTAAATACGGCAACCTAGAATTTTCTTTTGAATTTGACACTATGCAACGGTAACGGTAGATACGTATAACACGGTAGATACGTTCCGTGTTATAGGAATCCGTGTTGTACTGGTCCTGCGCTATACTCCACCTGGAGTGCTGATTGCGCGGAATAATCGCGGCAAAACTTATTTGCACTAGAAATACAATGATGTTTGGTATTGCCATTCAAAAGTTACGTTAGTTACAGGAGCTAAAGCGTCATAATATCAGAACATATGTCTCATTTTACCGTGCTGTACGAGTCTCTTTTAACGTGCTACACGAAAACGATCACAAGTTTTTCTCTGTGTTCTACGAATTCGTGTTATGAAGGGGTCTACTCTAAATGGTTAAAAATAAAACATGAAATTAGTTATTTATTTAGAGCGAGTTGACAGTGAGACCAACGTCAGTTTTATGTAGCAAGTGTGATACTGCATTAAGAGTTTAGTAAGGGTGATAAACTTTATCGCAGAAGTTACGTCACAAATGTTTTCATTTGAAATGTGACGATTTTCACAAAAACTGTGTGCGATTTTGGCTTATAACGTACGTGGTGCATCTATTATTTCATGTAGGTTTTGTTAATTTAGGTGAAATTCAATAAAGTCATCTGCGAAATAACTGCGCTAATGCATTGTCCACGCTTTAGGAAATGCAAGATAAAATAAAATAGTAGTCAACATCATGTAATTTATTCATCTGGTATATATTAAATGCTATAATTAAGCTTAAAAAACAAAATTATATGATGTAGAAATCAGGCATTTTTTGAAAGAGAGAAGTTTCATCTGCATACCGAAAAGATCTTCTTTGATCGTCAATGACACTGACGAAGTTTTTGTGTCATCAGGTTGCAATCATCTCATATTTGCACTCATGACGTCAACTTTTAGTCACGATTCAAGTATTTTTTTCACGTTTTGAGATTCCGAATTACTGGGTTTAATTCGAATTATATGTGTAAGGAAAATATTCGTTTCCCACCGTGCGGAGAACGGGTATCCAGCTAGTTAGATTTTAATCATTGCACATTAATATAAATGAGGTTTTTTTTTTTTTCACCTGTAAGAGAAATACACATCATTATCGACGCAGAACATTCTATTTTTAAAATCCTTGTATAGGTGTCCCCTTTCTTTGCTTGAAACATACGGAAATCAATCCTCGAATAATTTTAGCCAATGACTGTCCACAAATGACAACATATGGAAATATTTCTGCTAGGTCTCTCCATAAAAAGAAGGAGATGTGACGTTGTCATTTGTAGATTTGATTCAAGAATACGATGTGAGCACTACATGATTTCCTTGTGCGTTTATTAAATTATATGAATTTCTGTTGAATTTCATTCAAAATTATTTAATTTGAAACTGAGAAACGACACTTTAATAATATTAAAATTTAGAGGTTTATCGCCAAGTTTAGGAGATTTCATTAAGCTGGGTTCAATTTTGAAAACTTATTATTTTTACTGCCATAATGCTTATATGGCGATACTTCGTCAAATGTCACCTAACTTGGCGACAGTGCCATGCGAGATTTCAGGAATGGCTCAGACAATAACTGACCATAGACATTTAAAGTGTTGAAGACATACATAGCCATGATTATCTATAACACTGTTATAACTTAAGAGAATCAAACTTTTGAGCTTTAATACGAAAGCCGTTAATGCTTACATTAACTAGTTAAAATCTGGAAAAGACTTGATTCTACACTTTAACGGAGCAAATCAATGAATATGCAGATTAGCTAGATAATGAGCATATTAACAGTTTTTGAGCTTTAGCAGTAACATATACGTATTATTTCAAAACAATAGCTCTAATTATACAATTTATTCGTTTTGAAATTAAATTGTATTATTGATACTAGTGCAGCATGCTATTTTATAGATTATTAATAAGCCATCCTTCTTTATATACTGCAAATCAATATGTAATTTTGTTTGAATACATAATCCCAATTCCTTTTAATATTAGTTCTCCTTATAATTTAAAAATCCATTGGGCTCTCTAGATTATTGTTATTTTTACAGTATATTTTATATACCTGTGTTATCACAGTTAGTTGAATTTTTCAAAAATCCATGTAACCCTTTGAGGCGCAACCCTCTCCCAGTGCTGAAAAAAGGGCAGCCGTTGCCATCGCTCGACTTAACTACCAGCAAGATGGCGGACGATCAAAATGTTCATCGCGTGCCACAGATCTAGAGACCCTTTTTTGACGACAGCTGGCTGTGCCCCTTTTTTCAGCATTGGGAAAGGGTTGCGCCTCAAAGGGTTAATGGTGGATTGATTTCGTAATAAACCCTCCCTCATACGTAAGTAAACATACCTCCTTCCAAACGTGTGAAAGCATGTATTGCTGTGCCGGCGGCACAGCCAGCTGCGTCAAAAAAGGGTCTCTAGATCTGTGGCACGCGATGAACATTTCGATCGTCCGCCATCTTGCTGGTAGTTAAGTCGAGCGATGGCAACGGCTGCCCTTTTTTCCGCATTGGGCAATCTATCCAGCTGTTCTCGCATTCTTCCATTTTTCAGCAGATGTCAGTGCTGTTAAAAAGAATCGTGACCATTTTTTGACGGGAAATGACGTGATAAAATGTAAAGGATTCTCGTGTAGGTATGTCACCAGTAACTATTTTTATAGAAATCAAATCTATTCCTCGTGACTAGCAACAGTCAAAACGTCAGAGTTCGGGAACACTGCGCGTTAAAGGGTTAATTCTCTTTATTAATACCTTTCCGACCAACCGTGAATTGTTTATAAAATACAATACCAATAAAAGCAAACGTATTATTGCTAATGCGTGTTATTATTGGTTATTAAAAATATTATTGGTAACAATCTTTCTTTATAAAACGATGCCAATGTCACACCTTCATGCTATGTTTTTTTTTAACTTACTGAATTACTATTTCAGCCTCCACTGTTGCACTGTTCCAGCAATTTATACGTGCAAGCACTGCGAGATTTCCAAATTCCGTAAAAGTGCTTTAAAATTCGGGTACCTGCAAAGGAATCAGCAAATTTAATGCGGGAGAAAAGGCCGTCAGAGACATCTTAACTATTCTACCACGAAAGTAAACAAGCAAAAACTCGGCTTTTTCATTCTCTTTGAAATATTGCTATGCATAAATCTCAAGGCAGCGGGGTGGAAAAAAAGGAAGAAACTTTCTCTTGGAATCTACGGGGGAAAATCACTTACAAGTCGATGCTCGCTCGCAGCCCTTAAGGCTTTGGAAAATTTTTGTTCGGATATTTCATCGCCCTGATCCTTGTCGTAAAATGTTTTAGCGATGTATATATATATATATATATATTTCATTCTCACCAGGAGAATGGTTGTAAGAAGGGAGTTAATTTTGATTTTTCTGTATGTTTTTACATTTGAGGTGAAGTAATTACAGGTAGCTTTCTTGTTGTATTTAAATACGATTTGATAATCCTTTAACGCGCAGTGTTCCCGCTCTGGGAACACCAAACTCTGACGTTTTGACTGTCGCCAGTCACGAAGAATAGATTTGATTTCTATGAAAATAGTTGCGGGTGACATAGCTCCACGAGAATCTTTTACTTTTTAGCACGCCATTTCCCGTAAAAGGATTATTTGCAACTAAGATTTTATGCAACTAAGGTATGATACAAAATAGGAATTAACTCTAGAAAAATGAATGAAAGATGAACACGTTGAAAATTTGAATGTTCTTTTTAGAAGTGAACTGTTGTGTATCGGTGTTCAAGACGGCTGTGCCGGGCACAGCCAGCAGCGTCAAAAAACGGTCTCCAGATCTGTGGCACGCGATGAACGTTTCGATCGTCTGCCATCTTGCTGGTAGTTCAGTTGAGCGATGGCAACGGCTGCCCTTTTTTCAGCATTGGGAAAGGGTTGCGCCTCAAAGGGTTAATATATACGTTTGCAGGGGATAAATGTGTTCACTTTTATTTTAAACTAGCTGAAGTACCCGTTCTTCGCACGGGAATGAATGGACTTTTTGATATTAATATTTGTTGTGATTACTATTTATTGTAATAAAGAGATATGGCAAAATGGATATCGCGTTATATTGTGTTCAATAATCATGCATACTGAATTTCAAGGCAATCGTTTTTACGGTGCAGAAGGCGATGCGGCGTAGCGCAATCAAGTGGCGAGTTTTAGCAAAACGGATACGGCGAAAATATTCTTCGCATTCAGATATCGATGTTTACGAATTTTCATGACGATCGGCTGAATAGTCCTGAAGTTCATGTGTTAACGCGACATCTAGTGTCAAGTTATATTAAAATGGATCGTGCCAAACTCTTCCCCGGGTTCAAATATCTATGTATACCTATTTTCATAGCGATCATTCGCACAGTCAAGAAGAGATACACTGCAGGGCCATCTAGTGGTTAATTAAAGTAATGATTTGCTACAGCGCCGTAATGTGGCGAATTATAGCAAAATGGATAACGCCAAAATATTCTCATTGTTCAAATAGCTATGTATACTGATTTTCATAGCCACCGTTTGAATGGTCAAAAATTTGGCCTGCTGCAGCGTCATCTAGTGGCGAATTAAAATAATAATGCATTGCAGTGCCATCTAGTGGTGAGTAACATCAAAAGTAACACAGTTAGAATATATTCTTCGTGCTTAAATGTGTAAGTATAAAAAATTTTATGCCGATCATTCGAACGGTATGGAAGTTGATGCATTGCAGCGCTATTTAGCGGTAAGTTACAGCAAATGGATAGTGAAAAATATTCTCCGTGTTCTAATATCCGCGTGTACCAAATTTCATCGAAATCCGTTGGACGATATTCGCATAGCAAATGGCTAAACGGAATAGAATTCGACGTTCTGCTGCGCCACCTAGTGGCAAGTTAGGGGAAAACGGATAGCATACAAACCTACTCCGTGATAAAAGACTTAGGTGAACCAAATTTCATGGTGATCAGTGAAACGGTGCTGGAGTTTTTCAACCTCCTACACACATACCAACATTCATTTTTATCTATAACCAGTCTTACTATACGTATATATACCAGTCTAAAGTAAAATCCAGTTTCAAATCTAAGCCTCGCCAAAGTGCCAGCATACGCCATTTTGCAAGAGTTTTTTCAGGGAATCATTCGAAGCAATGACTTAGCAGCAATCAAAATGGGAAATGGTTCGACAGCCAGGCATTTATTTGAAAAGGAAATTTGTGGAATCCCTTAATACAGCCGCATTTTTTAAATTATCAACTATAACATGTTTTATTCATCGTTACCTCGATGCACTAAATGCGAAGATTTCAATTTTCTGAAATTTGGCGGATTTCCCCCAAGTTAAATCAATGTACTCAATTGGCGAGAATTCTGAAGCTTCATCGCTTGAAATGCCCTAATAACTGCATTAGTTCTGCACGGATAGTTAAAATTTAATTTTGTATTCTAAGAAAACCTATACACTTGTTTTCAAAAATGCTATTCCCTTAAGCTCTCAGTAAATTGCGCCAAACAGCCTAAAACTGTGCAAACCGCTAGAACTCACTTTCTAAAAATCGGCCTATCAGCCATTTTATTTTTCGCCAAAGTAAAAAAAATTACATATTAGTCTCGGATATCTTCGATCCTCATTGTTTTGCGTATAAAACATTTCATTCCTGCTCTCATTTCTTATGCGCACACGATATTACAATAAAAAAAATAACCTTACAAATATAAACTAAAAAATCATTATTATTCTTTTATTTTTACTTTAAGAATTTAAAACATTTTATTCGGCAAAATCGCCACACATGGCAACCAAGATGCTTATTTCACACACTCTTTTCACTACAGGGGTTACAATTACGTAAAGCTTTCTGCGTGGAGAACATAAAAAATCTCTTAAATTCCGGGAACGGGTGGACTTTCAAAAGTTTTAAAGTGGACTATCATTTATTCTATATTATTTTACATATCTGTGTAAAATTTCAGGCTGACAGGTCCATTTTTGTGGAATTGTATACTACCCAAATCAACAAATTTACAAACAGAATTTCATTTTTATTTATAAGATAACCCACGCTTGTTTTTAAAAATACCCTCTCATTAAATTGCGCCAAGCGCCAGAATCATAGAAAATCTGACACACTTTCAGATTTTAAATACGCACTAAAGTGCTATATAAAAAAAGAGTTATAATCCATGGGTCTTCCCTATTTTCCTTCCTTTTTTCATTAAGTTGGAAAGTGTATCATTATTCATGAGTGTGATTAAACAAAATTAAAATTGATATTTCTAACATCCTTTTCTCTGGATGTAATGCATTAGAAATAGATGCAGAAAAGCTGCTCAGAAAAATCCACAATTCCAACTGAATGAAAATTTCAGAAACTTATACGCAGGTGTATTCATAACCCAAATAGCAGACGATTAAATTACGATAAATAGCGCCAAGCGTTAGAATCCTCCTCAAAATCGCACATCAACCCCTTTTATTTTTCGACCAATTAAAAAGTTGCACATTTATTTTCGGAAAATTTCCAAATTCTATTTTTCTTTTGAGTATAAATCATTTCATTCCCGCTCTGATATCACATGAACACGATATTTTAATTTAAAAACAACCTTACAAATAATCTAGACGAAATTTAAAAAAATCGTTATTCTTTTATTTTTAGTTCCAGAGTCTGAATCATTTAATGAACTGCCGAATGTGGCAACCTAGATAAGCTTAATCGTCGCTTAATTGACTATGGGGTTACAATTATGAAATGGCGGAAAGCAAAAATTAGAATTTTGCAATACGTTTTTATCGATATTTCCTAAAATAGTTCGAATTTTGAAAAAATCGCTTCGAGGTGTGTCGGGGCCTGTCATAGAGAATTTCCGTTCAAAACTTGGTAGGTCTGCGATCACCCGTTTGCGAGCTACGCGAGACACAGACAAACAAACAGTTTACACACATTCTTTTATTAATATAGCTACCAGTCTCAAATAAAATCCAGTTTCAAATCTAAGCCTCGCCAAAATGCCAACATACGCCATTTTGCAAGAGTTTTTTCAGGGAATCATTCGAAGCATTGACTTAGCAGCAATCAATTTTGGAAATGGTTCGACCTTTAAAAAGTAAAACACGCTTTTATTTGAAAAGTGGAATCCTTTAATACAGCCGCATTTTTTAAATTATCAACTATATAACGTGTTTTATTCATCGTTACTCCGATGTACTATATGCGAAGATTTTAATTATCTGAAATTTGGCGGAATTCCCCCAACTTAAATCAATGCACTCAATTGGCGAGAATGCTGAAGATAGATCGCTTGAAATCCCTTAATAACTGCATTATTTCCGCACGGATCATTAAAATTTAACGCTGTATTCTAATAAAACCTTTGCACCTGTTTTCAAAAATCCATTTCCTTAAGCTCTCAGTAAATTACGCCAAGCCGGAAACTGTGCAAACCGCTAGAACTCACTTTCTCGGCATTTTGAGCCATTTTACTTTTCGCCAAACTAAAAAATTTTAACATATTAGCCTCAGAAATCTTCCATTCTTATTGTTTTGCGTATAAAACATTTAATTCCTGCTCTGTTTTCCCATGCACACGATATTATAATTAAAAAAATTAACCTTACGAATATAAACTAACAAAAAAAATCATTATTATTCTTTTATTTTTATTTTGAGAATTTAAAACATTTTATTCGGCAAAATCGCGACACATGGCAACCACGATGCTTCTTTCACACTTTTTTCGCTACAGGGGTTACAATTATGGAAAGCTTTTTGCGTGGAGAGCATAAAAAATCTCTTAAATTCCGGGAACGGGTGGACTTTCAAAGTTTTAAAGTAGACTATAATTTATTCTATATTATTTTACACATCTGTGCAAAATTTCAGGCTGATAGGTCCATTTTTGTGGATTTGTATACGACTCAAATCCACAAACAAACAAACAAACAAACAGAATTTCATTTTTATTTATATGGATAAATGAAACAAATCGAGGATTTTTATGAAAAAAAAATATTGAAACGTAACTCATTTTTGGATCATTTTCAAAATTGGGTGCTATTTGGAAATTTAAGAAGCATAAATACAGTTTCAAAAAATAATTAGTTTTTTTTTCCATCGTATAAAGCAAACCTTGTTTCAGAACATTATTTGAGTATTCATGCATTTTTTTCTTTTTTGTATTCTTTTTAGACTTTTCCATTATCAGACTAGATGAAATTTATTATGTCTGTTACCGGAAATGTTCTTTTAAATTTGTGCACTTATGTTTAGTACAAAATAATGCAAAGAGATATATTGCATGGTATAGAGTCCTTTTGGATATATAATATAGTCTTTCCCATTTAAAAATATTTTTCATTTTTTTGTAAGTTTTTGTTTGTCTTGTCTATTACCAAATTTGTCATGTCTGTTACCAAGTTTATTACTTATTATAGTAACAGACATAACATTTCAAAGAAAAAAAATTCATGAGTCTAAATAATTTCACAAGAACATGAAAAGAGATATTAATTTAGACTAAAAATCTAAATTAATCTATTGAATTAACACATAAATAAATATATTTTATACAACTAATCAAGGTAACAAACATGACATGCAATAAAAATACTTATTACAAATAGGCTTTTGTTTTTCCAGTCAAATGCAAAAAATTCCAGAATTCTGTTTATATTTCTGTTTTGAGCATGCTTTAATGGTAAACAGGTGTTGCTATTCTCAAATTTCAATTTTGCAGTTTAATAAGTTTAAATTATCGTAACAGACATGACATCAATATCCGAACAGCTATATTTAACTATCAAAAGTCTTGTATTTTTCTTAAAACCATAAAAAAATCCTTTTCATGATATAATTTAAACTCTATTTCACCATGTTAAAGCATGTTAAAGAAATTTTAACTTTTAACAGTAATTCTGCATAACACGTTTCATGTTCCATGATTCGGACACCTATCTGCCAGTATCTTCTCACTTTTTAAAATTTTTGTTTATTAAATACTATGTTGAAAATGACCCTTTTATTTTATAGCTGATTTTTAAGATTTCAAATCTAGTTTCTAGAAATTATTAACCTGCCGGGCCTTTCAGCGTTTCTTAAAAGAGTGTATGAAATTCAATGAAAGTTACAAGACATTAGTAAAATAACTTTTAATATGTTGGCATGTAACTGGTTTGGGACTCGATACTTGGACTTCAGAAGGTTAAATCAGCCCCCTTTCCTCTTGAGTGGGAGAGAAATTGAGGATCAAGATTGGTTGGGGGATAAAACACTGGGCTCCGTCGCGAAGATGGGGTTGGGCATCGTAGAATTATGCATGTAGGTGATACGCACGACTAGTATAGATGAAGTGGTCAAGAATTTATAGTCCGTAGTATTCTGGCCAATCACACCAGAATGATCAGTTTGTATAACGAGGAATTATCGTTCTATTTTTGGAGCAGTAGAATTGCCTTTTGTGAGTCTACCCACAAGCGTACGCAGCGATTTACAGATATTTTCATATGGGCAGAAGCACCAGATTATAGAAGAGAGATTTAAAAATTGGATAAGTGGGTTCAGAAGTGTCTCGTTCGATGATCTAGTACTTATAGGGAGTACATAGACTGATAAATTTTAGATCCACGAAATATTTTCTAGATGTCAGTGGCATTTTTTTTTCCAGTGTAGAAAAGCATCGCAATCAGGGTTCGAAATAAGTCGCAGAAACCACGACCTTGTTATTGGAGTGTTTCAGTCGATCTCAAATGGGTTTAGAGGTTACTTTTGAAATTTCAGAAAGCTTACAAAAAAGTGAGGTTTCTTTCTTTTTTTGTTCTAATCGTTTCATTAATAAAATTTTTTAAAGAGAACCCCCCCTACGACTGAATTTTACCGTTATTTCGAAAATTTAAGATTTTGCTTTGAGCTGTTTAGTTTTTGCTGCTAAATTATACAAGGCTCACAACATTTTTTGCTGTCACAATCAAAATCTTGTTTCGATCCCTCATTGCGATGATCGTTTCGCTGGAGACAGCGAAGAAGTCCCTTGAATTTTTAATTTGATTTCTTTTATGTTTCAAGCTTTGAGTTTAATTTTTTTTGCTAGTTCTATTGTCAGAAAAATTTCGGTAGTGTCTAATAGATAAAACGTCTTCCATAATGATTTGATTATTATTATTTGGTTCCTAACAGTACTACATCCCTGCCATAGAGTGATATGATAGAGGCACTTACGTTAGGACGGTTTAGAGTAGGGATGGGCAAACTTTTTCGGTCGCGGGCCAAAAATCGAAAAAAAAAATTTGGCGGGCCAAGATAATTTTTTCTAAAATTTTAAAAACAATATACAAGTATTACAATTTAAATATGTTAAAGAGATGAATAAAATTGCGATTTCATTTTTAAAAGTTCCTTATATTGAGGTTCGAAGTGAGATGTACTCATTCTAAAGAACGAGGCTATATGCTCATCTGTCCTACTTCTGAAAGAATTCTCTCTAAGGTTCATAGTTGAAAACACTTGTTCACATATATTAGATGAAGCAAACATAGCACTGATTTTCTGAGCGTGAGATATTAAATTTGGGAAACGATAATAATTTGTAAAACTCTAACTTTGGAATATTTAGAATCAACTGCTTGAGATGATTGTTAGATTGCAATTCAACTAATTCAAGCTGCAAATCTGACCTCACTGCTTTACAATTTACGTTGAAAGGCATGGCAAAAATATCCAATTCTGTTTGAATGGCGCTGAAATTTTGAAATCTGCGTTCGAACTCAAAGTGCACTTTTTTCAAGCCATCTTCATAATTCTTAATATGGATTTATAACATATAAATATATATATTCTTTCAATTTCCGTCGGACCGGCAAATTAAAATTCCATCCGCGGGCCGGATAAAACCTTCCGGCGGGCCGGGTTTGGCCCGCGGGCCGTAGTTTGCCCATCCCTGGTTTAGAGGCCATTGAGCGCTGAAAATTTACATGCAATAGATCAAATACAGTGCAATACATCAAATGAAAACTTCTGGATTGATATCCTAACCCAGTGGTAAAGGCGATGGACTGGTAACTGGATCGTTGCTGGCTCGATTCCTACATACCACTGAAGACTACCGTGTACATGCGATGTAAGTGCACGTTAAATTCGTGGTTTAGAAACTCCCCTCGGCGGTCGCTAGCAGTTTCCGAGAGGTGCCAATATTTATAAACCCACTCCTTCTGATGAGGATCTAAACTGAGGCGGAAAACTTCAGGAAAGACGAATGTGGCTCAAAGTGACACACTTAATGACATGAGCTGTCCTCTCCTGGCAACCAAATCAGTTTTTCAAGCCGTGGAGAGTACAAGATTAAATGTGAGGCAGATTACATCTCGACTCTTTAACAGAAGATAACGCTTAAGAAATCCTGACAGACGAAAACCAATATGTCACCCCCTTCCCATCCCTCCCTTCCCCTTGTGACACAAAACAATTTCTATTTAGTGTGTTCCTGTGTTTATACTCCGCTCGTTAATCCAGAATTCTTTTATCTCTTCCAGACGCGAGATAAATTTCCTATCTTCTGCTTTCTCGCCTCCTCCGCCCCCCCCCCCTTTTCTGATGCGCTCCCCATTCCACGTCGTTTCCCGGGACTTCCTGAATTTTCCAGTAAATCCTCTTTTCTGGAATGGAATTCTCCCGGACAGTTTTCAGGTCCCGCATTCGACAGAATTCGCGTATCTTCCTGGAATTTCTCGAGAGGCGATCGGCGAATTAAAATAAACGCAAAGGGACATGGAGGGAAAGTGGATAAGCCACGTGCCTCTGGTTATAAGAATAATGGAGTCGGACTTGGTTAGCTCAGCTCGAGTCCTCATACTATGTAACAGTGGCGGATATTGGAAAGTTTAAAGTCAGGGGCGATTACTATGACGAAGCACATTATCGAAGATGGCTCACTTTTTTTTTTTTTAATGAGTATGTCATTTTATCTCTTACCCCCCTTTATTGAAAATTGTCTGAAAAATGTGTCCCGAAAATGCGACATAAAAGTATACGACATAATTTTACATATATTTAAATACTATTAGTTCACAACAGCTTTAATCTATTGTTACAATATTTCGTAACCTGTAGAATATGCATCGCATGTATTTTTCTATAAATAGGTTACAATCATAAAACTTTCAACATCGGGTTACCGGGCGAAAGAGTAGAGATAAAATGATATAGTGAATTAATATCGTTTTATTATGGCAATAATGAAACTAAAAAATTAGGGGGGTTCAGGGGGGGGGGTCTTCCCCTGACGAGGCTCGAAAAGCCGAGTTTTTTTTTGTATATCCTAGTACGAAGTAAAAGGAAGTACACTGATGACGAAAAATTTCGTCATGTACTGTAGATGTTGCTGAAAAAATTGACTTTGACGATCTCTAAATTTATTTAAAAATTTTTTGCGAGACATCTCACAACTTACGCATGTATGTATGTTCGTACAAATGCATACATAATCCACCTTGACCAATCACTAGTTAGTTTTGACTAGTTTTTTGCCGATGTGTGTACGTACGTACATACACATGTGTGCACGCACATAACTCGCATATCTCAAAAACTATTGCTCACAGAATGTAGAAATCTTAGATTTTGGATTGCTGTAACGCCCAGTTGTGCTCCTTCCTTTTTGGTTCCATTCAACTGGATAGTTTATTTACAGATCCATCCAAAAGAATTTCAATGCATTAAGGTCTATGGACATCTTTAGCGAATTTTATATCTATAGTCAGTCATCGTTTGGACCATGCCCAAAATCTCGCCAATTGTCATCGACTTTTGCGAGTTTTTCAGAAATATTACCAAATTGCCAATAGAATGCTAACATGTTATATTTAGAACTGTTGTAACATGTTGTTGAGAATCTCTCTTTTTTTTTACAGCAATCGACTTGGTAATTTACTTACAGGGTCAAGCAATAGATTTTCAATACATTAAGGTTTATGGATACCTTCAATTCATTAAAGTCTGGTCAATCACTCTTTTGGCTATGTTTAAAATGTCGCAAACTATCGCAATCTTGACGGGTTTTGGTGAGATTTCGCCAAATTAAGAGTCAGAAGCAAGTTTTAAAAACTGAACTGAGTTGGCGATATCTCAAATATTTGGCTAGAAATAGCTAAACCTTAGTATTATTGCACTATTGCATATCTTTCAAACGAAATAAGTTTAGATGAAGTGCGCCGAAAATATTTTTGATTTAACAGACGCACAAGGAAGTCATGTGGTGCTCGCATCAGATTTTTTGCTTTTTATTTTTTTAATATTTTACCCATGTTTAATCATCTCGCTCTCACCATTTAAAAAGAAGCAACGAAAACTCTATTCCCTGACCGGTATTGCTTCACAGAACTGTTCTTTGAACGCTCCGCCGCTACCCAATGATTATACAAGCGAAACTAGCGGAGCCGATTAAAGAAGGATTCTGGAGAGAAAGACAATCATGAAGACACAAATGTCAATTTAAACATGACAAACACAAACTCAAGAATATTTTATTGCTAATCCCAATCTGAAATTCCATACTAGGTGCCTTAACTCTTAGTATAAAAGAATCATCCCAATACTAATTCACTTCTGAAAATAGAACACAAGTGATTGTAGAACTGAAAATAGAACTGAGGTGATGGTAGAACTGAGAATAGAATTCAGGTGATTGTAGAAACTTCAATCAGAGAAGGAGAGTCTTCCTTGTAGCTTCTATTCACAGGTGAGAGAGGACTGGCTAAGCATGAATTCAGTAGTAGGTTTAAGTGCGCTTTTAGAGAGGGGGGGGGTAGCTTTATCGCTACCTTGATTCGCCACTGCTAGTTATAAGGCGAATGGAATCATACTTGGTTAGTTCATCTCTAGTTTGTCGACTATACGAGTCCTGATATATGTATCTTCGAGCAAAAATTTTGCAACCAATCGTTGCCTTAAACCTCCGCAGAAAAGGAAAGATAAGTTCGGAGCTTTTGCTTTTTTGCGTGTGTCTATCTGAGTAAGAAGTATATTGTCTGTGGTACTGTATATACAAAAAGAATGAACCAATTTCAATAGATTTTTTTAAATTTAAAAGTCGTAATTAAAATTTAAAAGTCGCGTTTATTCGGGATGTTAACTAATATTTGATCAAAATTTGCTTAGCCGTTTAATTAATAAAAGATTTAAACCTCCGACATGTGAAGTTTGAAGCCTTTGTGTGTGAAATCGTAACTCCCAAACGAATGAGCCGAGTTTAAGGGGTGATGCTGGCTTCAACTCTAGTTTAACAAATTTTTTGCTTGTGATATTTATTGGTTTTCACTTCATACATGCGGAATTATCTTCCTCTTTTTTTAAATCTTAAAACTTGTTTCATATTTTTGTTTCTAAGCGGCAGTGGATTTTTATAATTAATAATTTTTGTTACAATTAGATTAACTTGAGCGTTAAAAATGTCGTAAGAGATCCACATAAAAATTAATTGAGAGTTGAACATAATTTTTTTGGATTATTTTTTAAATTATATACATCCAATTGCTTAAAATTTCATCGATTTCCTTTCTTCGTGATTATCAAATTCATGATTACAAAAGATTAAGCTTTGCTGCTAAAATAGGCTTTTATTAAATCTGGACGTTGGCTTGAATTCAGCTGAAAATCTTAGTTAAAATAAGGGTAAGCGATATACAAGGGCGAACACTAAAATTTAAATATTAGTGGCTCACACTATAGAGTGTGGAACACAAGAACGTTACTGGGGTGCGGCCAGGTTGCTTCCATGAGCAGCACAACCGAATGGAATTCTAAACCATACTTATTGTAAAAAAAAAAAAAAAAAAGATCATAAAGGTATATTTTAGTGTTTTCATTTAGGCCTAAATTTGAAATGTTTTAAATGTTAGCAAAATTTAAAGAGAGAAACTTTAAACTAATATAAAACACACTATCTGTCCAAAAGTATCCGGACACCCAGTGGTATGGACTTAGAGAGTCCTGAGGCACATATTAATATGATGTTGGTCCCTCTTTTGCATCGACGACAGCCTGCACACGTCTGGGAAGACTTTCCTCCAGTTTTTGATAGGTGGCCAAAGGAATTGGTCCATCACAGATGAAGTGAGTGCTTGCAGTGAGGATGGTCGATTTGGTTGGCTATGTAATATGCCCTCTAATTCGTCCCAAAGGTGTTATATGGGATTTAGATTGGGTTTCTGAGAAGGCCAGTCTAGCTTTTGAACACCCATTTCGTCAAACCACGTCTGTGCAAGCCTCGATGTGTGAATGGAGAAGTTATCCTGCTGGAAGGGCAAAGGCCTTCCCCGAAATATTGCCATAGAGTTTGGAGTGCAGCATTGTTCAAAAAGTCCACATACATTTCGGAGTTCGTGTTTCCAACCACATGAACTAACGGACCCATGCCAAACCACGAGAAACATCCTCACACCATTATACTGCCACTAGGGATGGACGCGAGACGAGAAATAGGGCTGTCTCGTCTCGTCTCGCAGTGGTAAACCTCTGTCTCGTCTCGCGTCTCGTCTCGTCTCGCAACCACTTTGTCTCGTCTCGCGTCTCGCACAGAAATTGCCTGTCTCGTCTCGCGCGAGACGCGAGACGTCTCGCGAGTCTCACAAAATTAAGGACTGCGAATTTTTACCATATTTTTAGTAACATTAATACTAGTTATTGAAAATTAATATTAACAATAGCAATTAGTTGCATATTGCCATATTAGTACATATATTAGTTACCATATTAACTCATATAGTTATTTGAAATGATAAAAATTCGGATTTAATCCGTATATATAATGTGACATGACACCCAAAATTTATTTATTTGCGTAACTGCGTAAATGTAATATTTATGGTTGATGGGAGTTTCATTTGCTTTTGAAAATATATAAATCTTTGAATTTTGTCAGATATGTTGCATAACTCAGGGACACATGTTGGGTAAATAAAATTTTGATCTAATTAAACGGCCCCAATGTACGGAATAGTGAATAATTATAGTGAGCGGAATAGTGAATAATTAAAGTGAAGCTTACTTATCCCCCCTCTCGTTTTAGTGTATGAGATATGGGTTTCATATTTAATCGGGGGAACCCGGGTTTAACCTGTTCATTTACACCAGGTACGGGCAACCTTTGGAAGGTTGCGAGCCAAAATTTAGGATGTTAGGGACGTCACGGACCGTATAAGTGGGATTTATATGGGATTTTGATTTGGTTTATATTGATTGTCTATGGCGGTGCTGCCCAACCTTTTTATCGCCGCGACCTGGTCAGCGTTTGATAATAATTTTACCGCGAACTGGTCAGGGGAGGGGGTACGCTGATTGTTTTAATTTAATTGTGCTTAAACATACCTTCAAAATATATACAGTTTCACAAAAAATGAATGTAAAATGATTAAAGATTTTATCTCACTAGGACGCTAAATGAATGAGAACACTGAGCTTATTTCTTTCCAACGAGTTGGTTAGATCTGGAGGTAAGAAGCAATGACACCCAAAGTGTGTTGCTTATGTACAATTCATTCCTTTATTCTGTTATTTTGGTTCTTGTCAGTGCAGAAAATCCCGCTTCACACAGTTAGGTTGTTGGAAATGGCAATAGGGATTTAAAAGACTGGAATTATAATTCATAGTCTTGAAATGTTTAATAAGCAGTAAAATAATGTAAAATAGTCATGAGATTTTTTTCTGTTACAAAATCTATTCTGTATAAATTAGCACAAACCCAAGAAACTCGAGACCTCGAGAGAAATGCACGACAGAAAATAAAATGGAAATAATGTAATTTTTCTTGAGCAACCCGGTACCATTTGATCCGCGGACAGGGGGTTGGGGACCACTGGTCTATGGAAACTTGAAATCTTCCACTTGCCGGATAAAATACCCTGGAGGGCCACATCCGGGCCGCGGGCCAGGGTTTGCCAGGGGAACCAAAGTTCTTTAACTAATGGCCTTGTGTTCCCTTTATTTGTATTCTAGAAAAACATGAGCTGGGCCTCAAAAAGCCACTCTGAAGCAAGCATCCCTTTTGGGGGGCCCTCTTATTTCTTAAAATTATCATATCACTTAGGTAATTTCAAGCAAATGGCAGTTTTTTCTTTTTGTTGTAATTATTACTTACAAATATTTTATGTACTTACAAATAATGTGCAGATGCATAATCAGTGGTGTACACCGACTTTCTTTAAGAGAAGGGGGGAATGGAAGTAATCTTTTGGTTAAATAAAAGAAATAATCTATATGTTTAAAATTAAAACTGTACGGACTTTATGTTAAAAATGCATGGACAAAAGGGGAGGGACTGAATCCTCATCCCCACACCATTTGTGTACGCCACTGAGCATAGTAAATATATGGAGCTGAACCACACTTTTCTAGAGTAAGTCAATGCTCGGAAATTTCTTTTTCCTTTTAATGAGGATCTAAATTAGGAATGGCATGGCATACAAAGCACCAACTGCCAATTAACACGCTCTACTTTTTCTCGCATATCGTAAAACTCAAAATAGCCAACTTAAATTGACACTTTGTCCTTTATCCCCCCCCCCCTCCAAAAACCAAAGACATTAGAATATACTAGAACGAGTATATTCTAATGTCTTTGCCAAAAACCAACAGTTTGAGTCCCTCTTCCAAAATATTTTAATATTTGTTGGTCGTCTTTTTCTTTTACTTGTGCAATAATCAGAGTTCACATTATTTTACATTCATTATACAAATGATTCGATAATTATTTGTATAAAAACCCAAATTAAAAATAAAAATAAATGTTATATTCCAGCTGGAATTCATGTAAAATCCATTAAATACTTCAGTATATGAAATTAAAAATACCTTGTTGTTACAAACCAAGTGCTCTATTAATGGCTGAAAACGCTTTTATAAGGAATAATACTACTTACATCATGAACACATAAGAGCTATATTGATGATTTATTAATGTTTCTGTGTTGTTTTGTGTTAAGGTAAAGCTACGAAAGAGCTATCTGCTTAGAAGGGGTGCAATGGGAGGAGGACCTCTAACGCGTATTCACGTTACATCTGGAGAAAACCGCCCAAAACTTCGATAGCCGCACGGCAGGATAGAACCCTGCCTTCAGAACCTTCACAGAGACCTTCACAATTCAGTCATCTTACCATGTTGTATGTTGAGTGTTATTCCCCAATGGTGAGCCACTTTTAATAGTGACATAGGATGTAACATGATCGTTATATGCTAGTCGATGAGGCAAGAGCGCAGCCAGAAAATTTTGTCGAGGTGGTTGTATAAGATACAATTTTGTATTGATAAACTTAATTTCTTATTGACGACAAAAATCTGAAAGCTCTTAATAACTAATTTTGAAAGTTTCGCAGGGAGGTATATCCCGATATCCCACTCCATGGTTACGCTACTGCAGTGACGTACGAAATGGGGGGCGGCTTTGGGGCTCGAGCCCCCTTCCCATACCTTTGGAGGATGATAGAAAATAACCATATATCGGTGTCTTTTCCAGTGTCCAGAATCCACATACTTTATTTTTTGTCTGGAAACCGATCATTAGCGAAATTCTCGATACATTAATTCCTCACCCTTGTTTTTTTCCGGGAAAAAAAACCGGTCACTCAATAGTTGTTTGTGGGTGGGAATAGCGAACGGAAGTCTTCATGTCAATTGTGAAAGCAGCGGTCATTTTGCAACTTGTCACCGCTCTGGCGCCTATCTCGCAATCTGTTCGGAGGTGTCCTATTGTTGAGGGGAAAAAATTCTTCCGGTGATAGGGCGCACCTACTTCCACGTGCTGAGATAGCTCGCCCTCCGTAGGTCCATTCTGTTCTGGAGTGAGAGGTCATCCATCGTGTCCGCAAATCTAAAGGACACCGGGCAATTATGTCCTCGGGACATCTCTCTCCCGACATTTCTGTTTTAACTGGAACTCTGTAGTAAGGACCCTCCGATATCTGATATTCTGCGAAAAAAAAAAAAAAAGCTTTGGCATCTCAACACAAAGCATGCTTTTCCTTTCGGCCCCAGTGCTAACCTCCTGTATTCAAAGTTTGTCTTTTTAAATGACTGGAGGAAGCGTTAAGGATAAAGAGAAATTCTGCGAGGGTTGTTCCTCATCTCATAGCGTGAAGTTTTAAAACAGGAAAAGATCTTATACATATAGTAGTATTTTGCAATATTTCTTTATAAGTATAGCGCTTTTGCTCATTTTGAAAGACAATTTTTGTGTTTATTATTACTTTTTTTTCTTCTTTCTTGACATGATCAGTGGCATACGCAGACTTCCTTCAAGGGGGGGGGGGGTTATAGACATAACTTTGTGTTAAAATGCGTAATATTTAATCTAAAAATTGTAACTTTGTGGACATTTTGTTAAAAAAATTTTGACAAGGGGGGGGGTGAACCCCCAAACCCTCCCCCCCTTGCGTACGCCACTGGACATGATGAATACTGGGTGGCTGTTGATAAAAGTACATAGTACAGTTTTTGAAGAACCAGTGAAAAAGCAGTGGAAGGAGAAAACCGCACAACATTAAATGGGTTTATTTTTTCAAATGAATGTGAGTGTGCGTGTGTGTGGGGGGGTGGGGGGGGGAATAAAAAATGTAAAGGAGTGGACATCCGAAAGGGCGCAAACAGAGGTACATTCATGTATTTTGTATTTATCTCTATTGAAAGTTGACATTCCGATAATTTTTCAAGGTCAGTGGCCTGATTTTTAAGTACACACTGTGCACAGTAGCCCCATTGCCCCTATAGCTTTTTGTGAAGTGATTTTTTTTTGTATCACTAGGGGCCAAAGCCCCCAGACTCGCTACGCTTGCTTTTCGTATGAGGCATTCGGCCCCTAATCAGGCTTATTCGTAAAAAAGACATAATTTCAACAGACAAAACCCGAAGATTCGATCAGATGGAATGTTACTGAGCTACGCATTGGTTGGTTCTTGCATCTTCATTGCTACATAAAAATTTAAACTTCACACTACAGTAGACCCCCTCCCCCTCATAACACGGAAGATATTTTTTTGTGAGAATCCGTGTTGTACGGGTCCTGAGCTATACTACACCTGGAGTGCGGACTCCGCTTATAATCGCTGGAAAAATTATTTGCACTCTTCAGAAACACAATGATTTTCAATGTTGCCATTCAAAAGGTATATTAATTAGGAGCTAAAGCATAATAAAATCAGAACATCTGTTTCAGCTGTATTTTTAATAATGTAAAACCTATTGAACACCCTTCGAATTTGCCACCCATTGCGATTTTTCATTATTTGGCGACTTGCATACATGCAAAGTTAATAAAAGCTACGGAACAGATAGGATAGCTTGCCACCCATGGCGACTTTTCATTATTTGGCGATTTACACATGCTCACAACCTATAATTACTGTTCATGTAAGGTTACCGGAAAACCATTATCCATATTTTCATTTACATAATCGTTTGCAGATTGGCGTACTTAGCACCACGAATTATACCATCTCGTCGCGCTAGCAAATATCCAAAGTGTACTGTAACTGCTATAATGGCATAGTTAACGCCGCCAAATATTTCTACTGGTAGCAAACCTATCCAGCTGGACCGAACCGGCTTTAAAATAATCTGCATTTTAATTATTTTTCAAGATATTAGCTACTCTGTTTTGGAAAAACAGATAATCGCTAATTCTAAACTCCTGTTCTCTAAGTGAACTTACTATTTGAAAATTGTCAACTTTGTGTAACACATTTTGAGTTACTTATTTCATATAGTTTTTATTTTGGCGTAAAATGGGCGTAATTCTAACTCATGTTTGTAAATTTCACGCGATTCTAGATACTCGGAAACGCTTTGTTGCAAAGGAATGAATGATTTTATGCCAAATCTGGCAACCATCGGTTTATTTTTTCAGTTTTTTATTAATATCTTCTAAAATAATTCGATTTTCGAAATTTAAATCAGCTTAGCAGGTTCCTCGGAATTTTTGGAATCTGTGGGCACCTTAGTCGAAACTCAAATCCCCACGGTTTAGGAGGAGATACGCTGACAAGCTTTTGACAGCGGCGGCGATAGCGGCCTTTACTTTTTTTTTAGAATAGAGAGATTTTTACACGAAAATGTGTCACACTCTGAAGTTTTGCAAGCCGAAGGAAGGGAAAACATGATAATATATACGAAAAGAAAAATAGTTTAAAAAAAATTGCTTGCATTTCTTTCCGTCCGATATTAATATATAAGAATAAAAAATGTCATTTAAATCTCTTTAAAATAGGCCAACGATAGGGATTTAACCGCCCCTAGAAAGTTGTCACCAGGGTGTGCGCCCCCCCCTACGCACGCCGCAACGTGCAGGAAAGTTTGAGGATAATATCGGTACAAGGATATTTCAACCAAGGATATTCAACCATATTTCAACCTACTCAGACTAAGCATCAATGCGAATGCAAGTTGCTCTACTTCTAATCTCTCTCTGATATTCCCGAAACCCGATTATCACAGGGGCAAGGGGGGGGCGGTAGTCCGGTGCCCCTGAAGAAAAAGGGGGCCCATATATATCCCGATTATCTAAATTATAAATTCATATGTACTGAAATAGTAATTGTGGGGAAAAAAACTGAATTTCCTCTATAATATAGGTATTACCTAATTGTCTATCACTAGATCAAGTTAGAGATATTTTTTTGGGGTGATAAATACGATTTGATTAAAGTACAAAAACTACAGTTAACTTAAACGCAATTTTCGAGTACAACAGCGGTCAAAACTTGGTTAAAATGCTTAAAAAAGGTAGGCTCAGTAAAGGGGCTTAATGCGTAAAAAAGGGGATAGTAAGGGGGGGGGGCAAACTTAATGCCCCGGGTCCCGTCTAAAAGTGGTCAGATTTGAACATACCGTACCGCCTTTCCTATTTACTTATTATTTTTCTTTCAACTCTTCTCTGTTTTCTTTTTTTTCCGCCTCTTTCTTTATCCTCTCCTTTGTGTGTTTTGTATATCTCTCGTCTGTTCTAATTTTAAATGTTACGTGTTTGTGCGTATTGTAGAGTGCTGATAGTATACCAGGACCGAAAACGAAGGACACGCAAGTTAAACGGTAGAGGCTTCAGGCAAATTGTCGCTTTTCAGATCGTATTTATGCGAGACGGAAGAAAATGCGAGAATTCTCGCGAGAAATCTCGCGCGAGACAAGACTCTGTCTCGTCTCGCGTCTCGTCCCGCAAAATATTTTCTTTCTTGTCTCTCAAAAAAATGCCTGTCTCGTCTCGCGTCTCGTCTCGCGAGACAATGCGAGAACGCGAGACAATGCGAGAATTCTCGCGTCTCGCGTCCATCCCTAACTGCCACCACCAAACTTAACAATTGGCACAATGCAGTCACGCAAAAATCGCTCGCCGAGCATCAGCCAAACCCAGTCGCATCCATCCGACAGCCAGGCTGTGAAGTGAGATTCATCATTCCAAAGAAGAGTTTTCCACATGTCCACAGTCCAATGATGGTGATCTTTGCACCACTGCAATCGATGCTTCGAACTCTGTGGAGTGATGTTCGGCCTGGGAGCGGCTGCACGACCATGGAATCCCAAGCTGTTTAACTCTTGACGAACAGTTCTGCTGATAACACTAACGCCTGATGAACTTTGGAACTGAGAAATTTCCATCAACGAGGACATGCGATAGTTTTTCACTACCCTTTTCAGAGTTCTGCGGCTGCGTTCACTAAGTTTTTCGGCCTACCACTCCGTTTCACAATTGCATCATTCACAGGGGATTTAAGCTTCTGTAGAATGTCCGCAATCTCCCGAACTGATTTCCCCCAAAGTGGCATCCCACTATACTGCCACGATCGAACTCATTAAATTCCTTTGACTTACTCATTGCTTCACAAACGCATACATACAACCTGACAAACCACTACCAACACTTTTATAGCTTTCGATTATGGATCAAATTGCGCCACCCAACAGAAACACTTTTTTAGGGGGTGTCCGGATACTTTTGGACAGATAATGTAATCTTGCCCCCTTCACCGGGATATAATGCACTTGGTTTTAAATTTTTACGCGAAATTTTTATATAGAGTGAAGCTGCATGGTAGGATGTTGGTTGGTTACTGTTTAAGGCAAAGATACTCGAAGTCTCTCTGCCTGAGGGCGGAAAATCTTGGGTGGAGGCCTTTTTAAGAACTCATAAACTGTAGAGAAAGCGAGAGATGAAATGAAAAATGTTTTTTGTACTTTCGGTTCAATTTGTTCGGAAGGGGGTGTAATCTGGACGATTTGTCAAGGATGCAAAATCAACTAACTGCAATCTTCGATAGGAGTTACTGGATATAAGCGGAAACAGAATTTCTGATAAGCGCGAATGAACGAAAAATTCCAACTGTCTGATGTACACTGTATTACAAAATTATAACCTTATTAATGCAAAAATTGTACATCGTTTTCAATGGAATGTTCCTTATCCTTCCCTGGATTTCATGATAAAATCACAATTTATGCCACTGCAAAAAACCTTTCTATGCATCCCCATATGAAACTCTTAAGTAAATATTGAGGACTAGACGGTGATTGAAACTTTTCAATGGTATATAAATAACAAAAAAAAAAAAAAAAAAAAAAAAAAAAAAACTGCCAAAACTTTGAAAATAGTTTTAAAAGGAATGAAAGACAGAGTGCTTTCTGCGAAAAGCCATTCGGTAGAAATTCTCCATCTTTTAGAAATCACCATAGAAGATTTAACACAAAGACAAAATGGAGCCTGAGGCTATATAGCTTTAGAAAACAATACAGAGCTCCTTTCTTTCACGCGGACACGTTTGGATATCCGGGATTTAGTTAGGTGTTCTTGTACGTCACGTGAGCGTTAAGTGCTGTTCACTTTCGGACGGAGATTGGGAAAAGATCTAGAACTAAATGCGTCTTCTCCCTTTTTCTTCTCCGTGATGTAAAAGTCTCATATTGGTGGAATAAGAGAGTTGCATGCGCTTTGCCATAAAGTGAAACAGAATGGAGAAAGAACGTTACGTTATTTTATATACTGTGTTTTAATTTTAAAACATTATTTGTGAAAAACTTTTGGAAGATCCTTCACCACCACCAGGTAAGCCCTATCTCCAACAACTTAAAATCATCTAATTTATGTACATTTTTCTCAGAAATGGTAAAAGATAATATTATAAAAATATAAATTTAGTTTGTTCTCCAAGAGAGACAAAACTTGCAATGTTTCTTCCTCCGGTAAAGTCTTCTCCAAGAAAGAAACATTGCAAGTTTTGTTTCACAAATAACGGGCTTTCTCATCGTTGGATTGGACGAGGTTCTGCCGACGACAATCGCCTTCTTCCGTGGCCACCTCGTTCTCCGGACTTAATTCCAGGGCTTTTTTATTTTTTTTTTATTTTTTTTTTATGGCGTTACACGAAAGATCGTGTGTTCGTGCCAAAGACGAAATTTACGCCAAAGGATCACAACTGCATTTGCTACCATGTTAAAATAAGTTTGTGATTGTGGAAAGAATTTGACTTTAGACTTGATATCTGCTGCATCATGAAACAAGGACGGATTATGGGTGGGGGGGGGTGGCGGAGGAGCTACCTCCCCAATTGAGAAAAAAAAATTAATGTTAAAAAATCCTATTTTACCCCTCCATAAAATGAATGTATATGTCAATCCTCTAACAAACCGCCCCCACCGACAAACCAACTGCCCCCCCCTCACCCTGACAAAATTGTTTTAATCCCTCGCTGCCATGAAAGGTTCACATATTGGACTTTTGTGAAATAAAACTTGTAACATTTCTTTGTCCAATAAAGTCAGATTGGTCGCTGTATTGGTAATGTATATATTTTTTATAAGCCTTCCATACCCGGGATTGAATTGTGACACACCCTGTATAATGAAGATGTCCATAAACCATAATGTATTGAAAGCCTTTTTGATGATTCTTTAAATAAACTATCCAGCCGGTTACAATCCAAAACGGAGGTGCATAACAAGATATTACAACAGTACTAATAAATGCAAAATTTTAATATTCTACGGTAATTGTTATTGATCTGCTTAAGCTACATACTTTCATAGTTACATATCTACGTATGTACAGGTGTAGTCACAAAACTAGTCAAAATGAACTGTCAACATAGATCGTGCATGAATAAGTACGTTCACAATAAGTAGGTATGTTGAGACGTCGTGCAGAAACTTAGAAATAATTATAGTTTATTTAGGAATGGCCAAAATCAATTTTTCAGTCAAAATCTGAATACCATAAATTTTCGGGATTACATATTCCTTTGCTCTGTATAGTGAAGAAATAAAAGGGTGCCTTCGTAAAATGAAAACTGTAAATAAAAATCGTTCGAAAAATGGAGCGAAGACTTTCGAAAAAGGATTCTATTTGAAAAGAAAGTGAAGAAGTATTCGATGTTTTTTTTTAATAAGTTGAGTCAAGTCCTTTGGATGAATATGAAGACAAAAATAGCTCGCCTGTAAGTGATAGCTATTCTTTACATGAAGAAAAGAAAAAAATTCTGCTCTTACGCGTCCCATTCCCCCCTCATCAAAAAAGGAGGAATATTATGGACAGTAATGTTGCTGTAAAATTTTGAGTAAAGTAATGTAAAGTAGCAAGAATTGTTTCAACAAAATCAAAATTCGGTTGCTCATGGTCTTGCAAGTAAGCTCCTTCCCCTCTTCAAGGTGTTTCATATCTCACTGTGTGTGCCGGGCTGTAGCCTTGACGCTCAACTCCGTTTTCGTTAAGAACACGGCAAGTGAAGCAGTACCTAACTTGGCCAGTGCTAGTGGATGAAAACCTATCACGGCTGGGCTGCTGTGGGATCGTGTACACCAAGTATGGGCAACCTTTGAAAAGCTGCGGGCCAAACTTGAGCATGTTAGCGGGCTGGTATAATGGGGCTTTATAAGAGTTTTAATGCTTTACATGGGTTCTATACGGGGTTTTGAAATGTTACGGAGGTTGCCCATATGCGGTGTACACTAAAGGGAGCCGATGCACGTAAAATCTATTCGTGGCTCCAATGTCCTCCATGTTCAAACGATGCCTATGGGGGTTGCCGATTTCAGGTGCTACGTCTCTCATCGAAAATAGTTTCAAAAGCAGGAGACCCCCCTCAAAGGGGGCAACGTTGATCTACGTAATAGGAGCGCCTATAATGAAATGACTAAAAGGCCACATTCATGTACCAACCGATCGTACGACTCGTCGCGAAAGCTATTAGTGGTGGGGGGATTTTCGTCACCGGAGCAGGCGGATATTTAGCCATAAATCTCAATTTGTGGCTAAAGTGGGAATGTTTTGGGTCAAGGGGTCAGATCGGATGTTTGACGATTTTGCGTTTGACCAGTCGGACACTTCAAAGGCACCCGCTCTAAAAGGTTGCTAGTTTAGCCAGATATAGCAATTCAGCGACTTAGTGGCGATTTTTTTTTTTTTAACGTGGCCTATTTTGTCAGTAGTTGTACAATAATTGATCAAATTAATTTTAAATCAAAGGCAAATCCGCTTGTAGGGCGGGGGAGGCACCCCCTCTGAAAAAATGTCTGGATTGCACTCTTATTAAATGTATGGACGCCCGTATTAGTACTTTTGGTAAAAAGTGGGAACTTACCTTGGTCTTTCATTTCTGTAATTAATAGAGTTCATTATGTTGTAAAAAATATTCACTACACCGACGACTTAACGAGAGGGTTCTTTGAGTCTCTACCCCACCTTTTATGGGTATCCACTATTAAATGTACCCACACAAATACATGCATACATATAATTTAAAAAAATGCTGGAATATAAATCTTAAGTTTTAAATTTCATATAAATGAGTAATTATTATAAATAGTTCACTGGATAAAATAAAAAA
This sequence comes from Cheiracanthium punctorium, assembly GCA_038373885.1. NCBI lineage: Eukaryota > Metazoa > Arthropoda > Arachnida > Araneae > Cheiracanthiidae > Cheiracanthium > Cheiracanthium punctorium. The sequence goes on along the minus strand of JAWZYV010012062.1, from coordinate 58,857 downwards.
ATAAAACATTAAATCTTTGTTTCTTGGGATATGTCTTACAGAATCATTTACGATTCGGTGGCTAAAGGTGCAATTATATAATTATTTATTCTATTTATTTAAGAGTATACTATGCTTTTTCATCACTGTGTGGTTTTATTATCTTATTTTTTAAAGTTTATAAAATAATGTAACTTAAAAGCAGACTTTCAAATTATATGCAGCAAGCATTAAAATTTATTGCCTATACTAATGTTAATCGGTAAATGTAGAATAAAAAACTAATCGGAAAAAATTGTACGTGAATATTCTTATAAATAAATAAATTGTAAGGACTGAAAGTTTCTCTTCAGGATTTTGTGTGCAATAAAATAAATTTTTCTATGCTGTTCACTGCTATTCATAAAATGTTAAAATGTTAAGTTAAAATGATGCCATAATTTTACTTATGTATCTGTATATAATATGCATTTACAAAAAAAAAAAAAAAAAAAAGCCTTTCCGATTACCGAACAGTTTGAGTAGAATGTTTGCGTTCTTAATTTTTTAATTTATCTTTATATGAAAGTGCACAGTTTTACAGCTCTCCAATTTGGAAGAAATAGAGATCCACACATGTCACAAATAATATTCAAGTTTTGGTGATCTACCTATTGAGGATCACCAAATCATTAGATCAAATAAAGAACTTACATAGTGACTTCAAATTTACTGGATCAGCGTGAAATGTATACAGTGTATTTTCCTCCCCCACCCCCAATTTAGCTTTCTTATTCTAGCAATTAATATTCGGTCAATATCCCTTTAAATTAAAAAAGTATGGTAAATTTAGATTAAGGAAGTCTTAGATTTTTAAGAAAGCTAAAGTCAGTTTTGCAGATATATCCAAAAAAAATTTTTTTTTTGCTTTTCGTAATTGTTCACTCCGTGTGCATAATCAAAGTTTGAGCGGTTTTTTTCTTTAGTTTTTTTTTTTTTTTTTTTTTTTTCTTTTCCTTTTTTTTTGTGATGGACACTTCTCCTCCTCCAAATGTATTCACATAGGAAGAAACCTTTTTCGTTTTGTGTTCTTTGACTTCAACTGATCTATCGAAGATACTTGTACCCTTGGGAAAATTCATTAGTACGTTCAAGGCGGCAAGTTTCCTCAAAGAATGAACCAACCCTTCTTATCTGTAGCTCTGGGAACCGCCGATTGAGACCCATAAATATCTCCTATTTCTTGTCTATTCTCAATGACTTTCGACTGAGGTGCAATAAAAAAGAACTCGATTTAGGCGATAGGCCCAGTGAGTGCTCTATTGTTGATGGAAGAACCGGAAATTGATATGCAAATACGGAACTGTCTTGTCACTTTCACTGGAGACTTTGTAAAGACAGTTGCAAAGAAATTTTTGGTCGTAAAGGTGTTTATTTTGAGAAAAAAAAATGTCCGACTACTGAAAGCAGAAGGAAGAAGAATTTTTAGAAATCTATAAAAATGAGCCATGCTTATGGCAAATAAAAAACAAGGAACCACTTTTTTTCCCAAATTTTTTTTCTAGCTTTTCGCTTTTTCTCGCTATTTTTTTCAGAAAGCACGATGCCAACTAACGCAATCGCTGTATCCATCGCCATTCCGTGCCAAGTCTGAACGCAAACTGTGAAATGTTTGATCGTGTGGGCAAATGATGAAGGCGTGGAAAGTCAGTTATTTATTGCTATCCCGGTCATAAAAAACTCCCACCCCGGTCATAAAAATCGCCCGTAACTAATTGTTTGACAGACGAATTGGCACGTGAATGGCGGCCATAACATCTAAGGCCGTCGTAGGGGGTCAAGATTCCAGTAGGCTGTGTTTGAGAGCCGCAATGCAGAGCCCCAACGGATCTTTCAAAGAACCAATCTGGAAAGAAACATCGGTCAAAGAAGGAGATTCTATCGTTGTTATTGTTTCTTATACCCTCTGAAAACTGCATGAGGTGCGAGATCCCCCCCCCCCTCAGATAGGGAGGCGATGGGCAGAGGGGGGCGTTTTCCATTTTTAGTGGGCCCCAGCGGGAGGAAGTCCCACTTTAGCCCGGGGTCCTCTAATTTTGAACCAATTCCAGAGGAGGGGCCATGGAAGACATTGGAGCCACGACAGATTTTATGTGCACCAGTTCCCGTTAGCGTACACGGCCCCACAGCCGAGAGGGAGTTGACCCTCCCAAGCACTGGCCAAACCGGATGCTGCTTCACTTGCCGTGCTCTTATGGTAACAGAGCTTAGTGCCCAGACCACTGCTAGACGGAGATTCTACTACTCTTACATGATGATAACGAAAAAGTTAAACGTGGGTTGTTAAAGATTAAAACTGTACATGAAAATGTTAGAAAAGAAAAAAAAGAGAGTGACCTCTCTCTGACAAGATGCTCCGTCCTGCTTATCACCATGCTCATCACCCCTTCCCTTGGAACTTTCCTGGATCCGCCATTGATCTGCTGAGGAAAGAAAGAATCAAACATTGGCAGTTTCGCTCACCACTCTTCCCCCCCCCCCCCGGCAGAACAATCAGAACTTCTTTTTCCCCTCCCTTTATCTCCTACCAAAATCAGTTATTCTTTTATTTTCCTTGAACGAACTCGTCTGTTTTCTACAGATCCACTTCATTCCGGGAGATTTGGATTGCAGAGAGGTTTCGAATAAATTCCTCATACACACTTTTCCCCCCAATCTCCTTTCCATGCCATTTGTGACTCAATTAGATTGTATCAGATTTGAAGGAAATGAAATGGAGAGATTTCTTTATGAAGTGGGATACAGGAACTTCATTGGAAAATCCTTGGATTAAGCAAGTTTCTGGGTACTGCTATGCATTTAAGTTGACACGAGAATTCGAGGCAGATATCGGTTCCAGTAAGTTTTGTTCAGTGTCCCGGATGAAGGGTTCAAAAAATGGATTATTAACATTTTTCTGTTTGAACACGAATGCACAGTTGGAGTCTTGAACACCGATACACAACAGATTACAATATATTTCACTTCTAAAAAGAACATTCAAATTTTCAACGTGTTCATCTTTCATTCATTTTTCTAGAGTTAATTCCTCTTTTGTATCATACCTAGTTGCATAAAATTGAAACTTTAATATGAATTTTCACTATGCGAAACTCTTGATTGTGTAAAGATTTGATGAAGATTTTGTAAATTTCAAATAATTTGTTGATACTGTTAGCGTGGGATTTCGTTCCTCCATAATGTAAAGAAAAAAAATTCAATGACGTCACAAGTTTTAATATCCCTCCGTTTAAAAACTAAATGTGTGAAATAACCAGATGAACTAACTCCACTACCAGGGCTTTATTTTACGGCTGTCAAAAACTTGACGTCATATATTAGTTGCCTTAGATTCTTACAGGCTGCCACAAACTTTACGTTCAGTATGCAATTAATGCGATTCCAAATACTTTCTCGAGAATACACAGTTTGCTATTTTTCCCGATATTGAGCTATGGATGGTTTGAATATATTTAACCCTTTGAGGCGCAACCCTTTCCCAATGCTGAAAAAAGGGCAGCCGTTGCCATCGCTCGACTTAACTACCAGCAAGATGGCGGACGATTGAAACGTTCATTGCGTGCCACAGATCTAGAGATCCTTTTTTGAGGACAGCTGGCTGTGCGGCACAGCCAGCTGCGTCAAAAAAGGGTCTCTAGATCTGTGGCACGCGATCAGCGTTTCGATCGTCCGCCATCTTGCTGGTAGTTAAGTCGAGCGATGGCAACGGCTGAACTTTTTTCAGCATTGGGAAAGGGTTGCGCCTCATAGGGTTAATGGTTACTTTGTAAACATTACGCTGAGAACAATACTTCAACTTTCTTTTCCCCACTTCTGCAGAAATACCTCTGCTAAATTCCATACTACCTTAAGTTTGTCGATGCACATTTCACTCGGCAATGAACATCATTTATTGCTACTGTCTTCCATTAATCATCGTACTTTTTTGCTACTGAGTTCTTCTCGGGCAGAAAAACCATTAATCAGGGGTTAAACGAATGCAGTGGCGAAATTAAGGTTTTATTTAAATTTTTGTTTTTAAGTACGCGAACTAAAAATTCATTAATCTCGTCTGCTGAAAGAAATTACTACACGCTGAAACAATATCCTCGATTTTTTAAATTTTCTCTAAGGGATTTTCTTGAATAATAATATATTTTAATATTTTTGTTAGGTTACAAGGAAGATAATTAATGTGAAACCAATGATTAAAAATAACTTTCTAACACAAGTTCCTCACTGTTTTTCTTTTGCTGCTGCATAGAAAATAAAGTCAATTAAAAGAACTACGTCATTATTAGTAATTATTGCTTAAAGATCACCATGCGTGTGAGGTTTTTCACTGAAAAGGCTACACATATACTACCATACAAAGGAAGCTTGTCTTTGCAAGCTCGCAGCTGAAATATACTGTCTATTTACTGAAATATACTGTTGAAATATACTGTCTATACTGTCGCAGCTGAAATATACTGTCTGGACGATGAACGTTTCAATCGTCCGCCATCTTGCTGGTAGTTAAGTCGAGCGATGGCAACGGTTGCCCTTTTTTAAGCATTGGGCAATCTATACAGCTGTTCTCGCATTCTTCCGTTTTTCAGCTGATGTGAGTGCTGTTAAAAGAATCGTGACCATTTTTTTACGAGAAATGACGTGTTAAAAAAGTAAAGGATTCTCGTGGAGCTATGTCGCCCGCAACTATTTTTATAGAAATCCAATCTATTCTTCGTGACTGGCAACAGTCAAAACGTCAGAGTTTGGTGTTCCCAGAGCGGGAACACTGCGCGTTAAAGGGTTAAATGAGCATTTAAGGGAGAGAAACACGAATGTGGATAGTGTTAGTAGCAGTAATAGGTAGTATTAATAAATCTGTAGAATATAGACTAAAGCACAATATTCTGTGTTAATAAATATTACCTGAAATTAAAAGTGTTTCTTGTATTCATTCTTTCTCATCGGGATCCTTACAACTAACTAAACACACGTTAAAATATATCCCGCAGTAGTTTCAACAAAAGAGAATCCCTGAACCTGTTTTTTCAAAAATTAATAACTAAGAAAATAAAAATAATTGAATAAATTATGGAAAAAGTATTCCTTTTATTTATTCAATATTTTCCTGATACTGTTATGTCGTAGGGAATAAATAACATTTGGACTAAGTGGAAAATTAACGGGTTTTTATTGTATTTAAAAGTTCCTTTTTGAAAAATGAAAATAATTAAAGAAAGTTCTATTTAGGTTAATTTTGCCCAGAGAAATTTTGGGGTATGTGAGGACATTATGGGGGGCTTTGTGTCAGTTGGATTTGTAATTTAGAGATCCATGTGCTTGTCATTAATTGCGCGCTAAATGACAGATACATACTTTTCTAAGTGAAATACCTGATATAGTTTCTTTCATAATGGGTTGCACATATGTTGAAAACTACCTTAATGATTTTGATTATGAATTTTACATTTGTATTTTTTTTGTGTTTTTTTTTGGTGGCTGACATTTTTTTTTGTGGCTGACAAATTTTTTTTTTGTATAACGATCTTCTAGTTCCCTTAATTAATATATTAACATTAATAAATTTTAACAATTCTAATTTTTTACTAATTTTCTTTTGATTTACAACAATCACTACTGGGTAGCCATTTTCTTTTGGAGTCAGTACGATCCCGGCAGATACATGCGTTCCCGCGTCTTTGACGTTGCCAGATTCAAGGAACAAGAATTTTTACGGCCGTTCACGATTTGTTTTACCATCTTCATAAAACATAAGACTCCTTCTAAACAATGGACTTATCTGCACTAAAGTCTTCACAATTCACCGAGTGAGATGTTGTATCTTTGTCACGTATTGTTTTTGAAATTATAAATGAAGTGCTAGTCAAGGTGTGATATAGTGTTTTATATATATATATTTTTTTTTCATGATGTGTCGAGGCCAAAGAAAACTATTATCAACAACACACTTTGTAGTAACGGTTGATTTTGATGGTGTTTGAGAATGATACATATTATATGATCAGTATCGATAATGTTGTTTTGTGATTATGATGTGTTATGCCATTTGCAAAGGTACACACACACAAAAAAAAAATTGTTTTACAATTTTTTTTTCCGTAAGGGGAAGGTATTTGTTATGTCGTAGGGAATAAATAACATTTGGACTAAGTGGAAAATTAACGGGTTTTTATTGTATTTAAAAGTTCCTTTTTGAAAAATGAAAATAATTAAAGAAAGTTCTATTTAGGTTAAATTTGCCCAGAGAAATTAAGTTTTTGGGGTATGTGAGGACATTATGGGGGGCTTTGTGTCAGTTGGATTTGTAATTTAGAGATCCATGTGCTTGTCATTAATTGCGCGCTAAATGACAGATACATATTTTTCTAAGTGAAATACCTGATATAGTTTCTTTCATAATGGGTTGCACATATGTTGAAAACTACCTTAATAATTTTGATTATGAATTTTACATTTGTGTTTTTTTTTGGTGGCTGACATTTTTTTTTGTGGCTGACAAAATTTTTTTTTGTATAAAGATCTTCTAGTTCCCTTAATTAATATATTAACATTAATAAATTTTAACAATTCTAATTTTTTACTAATTTTCTTTTGATTTACAACAATCACTACTGGGTAGCCATTTTCTTTTGGAGTCAGTACGATCCCGGCAGATACATGCGTTCCCGCGTCTTTGACGTTGCCAGATTCAAGGAACAAGAATTTTTACGGCCGTTCACGATGTGTTTTACATCTTGCAAATAATTTATAAGGAGTTATTAAATTCAAGTGGAAGTGCAAAGAATATTCGTTTACTAAAATATACACATCGTTATTTACAAAGTAATTTTTAGTGGCCGTAATTACGAAGTCAATAAAGAGTGCTGACTTAAACATCAACTCCATGGCCAACATTTCGCTGCAGCAATCGAAGTCTGAGTACGAGAGTATGATGATGGCTATAAATATCTGCACGAGAAGCGGCGTCTCTCTCTCCTGTTCCTACTGTGGTCTAGACCACCCCTGCTGTATTTTTTTCCCCAGATAGACGACAGGGGCGATGGCACCAATGGACGGCGTCTTTGGAAAGATTGTGGACAATGAGACTTGAGTGAAAAAAATTCCTAGGAGGGCCCTCCCATCTTTAACCCATGGATAAGTTTTTTTTATGCATGCTTACTTTTACTAATATATTTTTTGGTCAGCCATTTTATATTTTTTTTGTGACATGAGGGTTTAAGCAGGAAATGTAAGCTAATTATTAAATGGGTAGTAAGAGGCATTAATATGTGATATTTTCTGGTAATATTGTTTAATTTGATTAATACGGGGTTTATAAAGATCAATCATAATAAATTTTTTTAGTCTTTGGACTAAATGAAGTAGATGTTTAAAGATTGGGTTCTAGTGTGCCTCATGTGAATTGTTTTGGTATGTTCGGCAAAAGGTATTATGTTGGAAGATAATTGTAATTTAGTAAAATTTGTCAAGCTAAAAGTTATGTTAGTGCATTATATTCTAGAAATTATCAAAATATGTGAAAAAGTTGGGCAGATTTAAGATTATAGTTCCTTAAGATCGCTTGTAAATACATTGTTAAGAGATAGCTGGTGCTCCAGGTGTTTAAATCTATTATAATTGTTTAATGTTAGTGCTAATAAATGAACTGTTCAACTTTCCTAGAGTTTATTTCTTTTGTTTGTGTGCATTTTCTTTTTCACTCGAACTTTATAGGGTTTTGCAGGAATTTAGATATAACACCAACGGTTTTGTACAGCTTTTTAAATCTATACGATCACTAAGCCATTTTAAGTTTATTTTTGTTGCTTTATTGAATCTATTTGTATTTCGGAAATTTAAGGAAATGGTTTATTTTACGGCTCCTCCTTTTGAACGGCTAAAGAATTTTAAAAGTTAATTTACTTAAAATGAAGTCAAATTTTGAGATATTAAAATAAGTCAACAACACAAGTATATTTTTTAATCACAACAATACTGTAACCATAGGTTACTGTGCTCCAATCTTGAAAAGATTCCACTCAGATGGAAAAACGCCTCGACTACCATTTTTGTATTTTTAAACTTAATAAGGAACTTTGCAAACAACATATTTGTAAAAAAAAAATAGAACAGCACAATTGTTTCAGGTGATGCAAAATGTCCCACCCTTCTCCTTCTGCTGAAATTTTTTTTCTTTCCCACAGGCAGGAAAGTGAAAGAACAAAGCGTAAACACAATTTTGAGGTTCTGCTCTTTGTTTTGTTAGTTGTTCATCAGTATTCGAGCTTGTGCGACAAACGTTCTTGTGTGCATTCATCTTCGACCTTTTTTTATGCTGTGTATTCATGCACATTTTAACTTTCTCTCTCTCTCTCTCTCGCAAGGTTCTTAAATTTTTGTAGCGTGATAATTAAATGGTTAAAATAATTATGTATTCCTGCATAAATTATTCATATACAGGGCATCCCAAAAAGTATTGTGTGACGAATTTTAGGGGAGGTAAAGCACATTATGAGGATTCAGAATCGGAAACGTCGTTTACATGTAGCTGTTAATAATCACTTTGCAAAAACTGTTGAAATAATACTAAGCTTCCTTTCGTTCGTCAAAAATTAATGAATATTTCTCAGAAAGGATTTGACTAAAACTGATAGTTTAAAAATTCTATTTCATTTCCCTGATGAAATACTGGGAGACAAGCCCAATAGTTATAGAACTGGGTGAGAATTTAGACGGACACTTCAACACTTTTCCAAATTGATTATTAACCCATTATTGCCGAGCTATTTTTGCCACATACTCCAATTTATGCTAATGCCTGCTGTGGTGAATAACTTACCGAAGTTAGTTGAGTTTGTAGAATGTACTTAAGTTTCTAAAGAATAAGAATAAAACAGTGAAATATTCGCATTTTGTGAAAATAGAGCTTGTTATTCACGAAATTAAAATAGAAAAATAAATTTTTATGTATTTTTGCGACCAACCAATTTTGCGAAAGCCCTCAGAAAACGGACGCTGGGTATCAAAGGGCTAACAGGTAAATGAAAACGACGTTTTTGACCCCATATTGCAAAGCGATTCTTAATACTTATCATGTACTACCTCCACCCAAAATGTGCCTCTGTATTTTTTGAAAATCCTGTATATTTCAAAATAAGCCCAATTTTGTGCATTTCGGGACGCGAAGAATTTCGGAAAGCTTCAGTTCCTATTTCATTTAAAGTTTGAACTCTTCGTAATTATTTCTGCAGAGCTTTAATCTGCGGGGAAAACTTTTAAATATTTATCTTTCAAAAGCATCAAGTTGATGCATAGAAAAGGGAATAAAAAAACCATCTATAACTCTTCTCCGGGAAAAATATCGGATATTTTTATTGCGAATAAAGAGAGCCTATCGATAAATCACGCAGAGTAAGTCACTGAAAGAAGTGTATATCACGACACGCAATGAAAAAGAAGATAAAAATATATTTATTGAAGGACCCTCTTTTTTAACCCCTCTTCAATATGCATTCTTTAGGCTTTATTTTTCCGAGTTTTAGAAAATCACTTTTTTTTTTCCACCGAAGTAAAACAGTAGAGTCAATTCGACTGAGAAATGAATATTAATTTTTAACCCTTTAACGCGCAGTGTTTCCGGTCTGGAAACACCAAACTCTGACGTTTTGACTGTTGCCAGTCACGAAGAATAGATTTGATTTCTATAAAAATAGTTGCGGGTGACATAGCTACACGAGAATCCTTTACTTTTTAGCACGTCATTTCCCGTAGCAAAAATGGTCACGATGGCTGTGCGGCACAGCCAGCTGTCGTCAAAAAAGGATCTGTGGCACGCGATGAACGTTTCGATCGTCCGCCATCTTGCTAGTAGTTAAGTCGAGCGAAGGCAACGTCTGCCCTATTTTCAGCATTGGGCAATCTATCCAGCTGTTCTCTCATTCTTCCATTTTTCAGCAGATGTCAGTGCTATTAAAAATAATCGTGACCATTTTTGTTACGGGAAATGACGTGCTAAAAAGTAAGGGATTCTCGTGTAGCTATGTCACCCGCAACTATTTTTATAGAAATCAAATCTATTCTTCGTGACTGGCAACAGTCAAAACGTCAGAGTTTGGTGTTCGCAGAGCGGGAACACTGCGCGTTAAAGGGTTAATATCATTGGTTTGTTTTTAAACCTGTACCAAAGTCTTGTGATGACTATCTCTCTTCAAGTTGAACAAAGTTTCGAGATATTTTTTTTTTTTTTAACAAAAATAGAACTACAGTGCTTGTAAAAATCGGGAATTCTTCAAGATTAATTGTGTGTGATCAAGGTAACCATTTCAATTAGAGGTTGCACAAAATTTTATAATTTGCAACATTTGATGCAAGTTCAATAACTTTGTTAGAGTTACACGAGGTAGTTCTTGTTGGAAAAAGGTTCAAACATAAAATTCTGTATATTTTTCAGGAATTTAATCAATCCGAAAGATATGTCTTGGGGAAAGTGCAAGAAAGGCTTGACAACCGGTATAAACAGCCTAAAAAATGATTTATCAGCAGAGTTGATGTATGGTTGAATGGATAAGACTGAACAGCTAAGACAGCATTTGGAAGTCAAAGAGTGTATGTATAATTAAAATTTTTCAGATCAATAAAATGTCATTGCTCATTTTCTGACAGTTGCACATTCGGATTTTGGAAGATACGCTCAGTTGTGCAAAAGCATGGTGTAGGGTATTTAATGAATTCTGAATATCGCTGAATTTATGGAAGAATGCGACAGTAAATTTCTTCTAAATTTGTTTTTGAAGAAATTTACTGTCAGTTCTATTTTCAATAACATTTATAGTTATTGCTACTATTTGATTGCTAGATGCTAGTTAATAATAAAGTTTGGTGTTCTGATATTGTTACGAATTTTCGGGGTCATCTGCTCTTCAGTAGTTTAACTTTGTCTAAAATTTTTATTCTACGCACCAAACAATTAATTTTTTCATCTTGCTGCATGAAAATCGGTCAAATAAAACTCAAGATAGAAACCTTTATTATAGTCAGGGATCTTAGGATAACATGAAATTTGGCCGTTTCTTGCCATAAATTTGTGATATCGCTTAGCTAACTTCAATTTCGGGGGACTTACTGTTTGTTCCAAATTTGGTGATTGTTCGCCAAAAAGTCTCCAAGCTTTGCGATATTTTATTAATTGGGCCTGTAATGTTGGCTTTCCCTCATTTATAAACAACAGCATTTGTATTACATAATCGATATACGCGAGCAATAGGAAATGGCATCGATTTGGACTGCGCTAGAAATTAGTGGATAGTTCGGGAAGCCTTTGCGGAAGCTATAAATACGTATACGAGAGAGCGGATCGCCCACGCTCACGGAATCAGTTGTGAGTCTTTGTTTGCAGAGAACTCTTTAGCTGTGAGTGCCATAGCGTTCTGTGTTGTGTGCACTTTCAAAAGCGATCTTTCTCTTGTTTTGCGAAGCCAATCTTTTGAAGTCTGCGAATTCTTTATTGTTGTATGCTAAGGAGCAATTTAGGATTCTGCTCGAGAATTTCCATTTTGTTTTCAACCTGTGGAAAGAATTTATTGTACATGAGAAATACGGTGTTTGAGGGAGGCGCGATGTTCGACTGACTGTTATAAAACGTGTTATTTTTTATTAATTTCTGTAAATGGTGCATAGCAGATTGTTCGTCGAATTTCTATTACCAATAAAGTTAGTGTTTCGTCTTGTGAACCGGACTGCTTACTGGAACATTCCAAGCACACTGGACTTTTAAGCTTACGAACCAGACAAATAAGCAGAGTTTCTGCGGCATCATTTACGTGTACTGCATGTGGAAATAATTATAAACTCTTTTCATTTGCACATAAATATATTTTATTTGAAAAGAAAAATATTTTAGGCAGAATTGAAAGGAAACATAGTATTGAAATGACTTCTCGAGAAACTGCTGTTAGAGGGAGTAAATTTCAAGTTAAGGAGTACTTCGTGCATTATTAATAAATTAACCTTAAAGCTAAAAGTTACGCATTTTTCAAATTTTAAGTAATTTTGAAATTTTCACTCTAGAAATGGTGTTTTAATTTGGGAAATTTGTTTTTTGCTTTGTTTGAATTTCGAATTAGCAATAAATTAAAACACTCCATAAGATTGGAATTCCTCTAATATTCTGTTTGCCTGCTTTCTTTCCTCTGTTCGGAAATGTCAAAATTTTAAATCATAGCTTGTTACATTTTCAGTGGTGACTGGATATGGCATATGCTGAAGAGTTGGCACTATTAATTGTGTATGACATCTTAAAAAGAAATACACCCGAAAAGTTAAAAAAAACTGTACGTACGTTTCAAGTGGTATAAAACAAAATGAAACAGAACAGTAAAATAAAATAAATAAATAAAATAAACCTTTACCATTATTCTGCTTTCCTGCCCATTACTTTCAAATCAAATTCGTTTTCCACCAAACTCTTAGTGAGGGAAGTAGGTAGGAATTAAACACTTTTGTTAGGATAATTTCAGAAAAAAAATGGAAAAAAATAGATGAAAAAACTAATTAAGAGAAAACATTCTCGACTTGTATTTTTCTGGTGATCACACACGCTGATAAAATTACAGCTTTAATTTCCGGGTTTCTCCTTTTTTTCCGTTAACGAGATTTATCAAGGCGAAAGTTTTGCTATACTACCGAGTAATCCGTAAATGAATCTTTACATAACATTTTCACGCAACGAATTATTTTGTTGCGGGAGACTTTTCGTGGAGGATATAAACAAAAGTTTGGAAGTTCAACATATTTTTCCAGTTTGTAAAATTGTAACTTTTAAGAATATTCTAAATGAAAATGATTTCGAATGACCGCAATTGTTCATTAGTTACTACTAACGATTATGCAGTTATAATATCGCGCAGTTTTATTGAAGGTAATAGCTAACTTTTCAAATTTTGAAATTATTGTTAAAGATTACCAAAAATTGATGGAGCGAAAATACCTTATTAAGAAAACATATGTATGTTTGTTACAATTTTTAAAAGTCTTAGCAGCGTGGGGAGTGGTAAAACCAATGAAGTTCGCAGAGCAGTTCGATCTTAAATCTTCGATTTTATTTACATCCGAGAAGCGTACCCCCTCCCCCCCTCCCTTCCCCGATAATCTTTTTCGTTAAAGTACTGTGTGAACCCTTTGAGGCGCAACCCTTTCCCAATGCTGGAAAAGGGCAGCCGTTGCAATCGCTCGACTTAACTACCAGCAAGATGGCGGACGATCGCAACGTTCATCGCGTGCCACCAGGGGCGTAGCCAAGGGGGGGGTGTTAGGGGGGTCATAACCCCCACCCATGAGGAATTTTTTGCCATACAAAATGTATATTCTTCACTCTTTATCACACACATGTATGCATATATGTGAGTTGCAGTAGTCGTAACCTCCCCATGAAAAATTTCTGGCTATGCCCCTGCGTGCCACAGATCTAGAGACCCTATTTTGACGACAACTGGCTGTGCGGCACTGCCAGCTGTGGTCAAAAAAGGGTCTCTAGATCTGTGGACGCGATGAACGTTTTGATCGTCCGCCATCTTGCTGGTAGTTAAGTCGAGCGATGGCAACGGCTGCCCTTTTTTCAGCATAGGGCAATCTATCTAGCTGTTCTCGCATTCTTCCATTTTTCACCAGATGTCAGTGCTGTTAAAAATAATCGTGACCATTTTTTGACGGGAAATGACGTGCTAAAAAGTAAAGGATTATCGTGGAGCTATGTCACCCGCAACTATTTTTATAGAAATCAAATCTATTCTTCGTGACTGGCAACAGTCAAAACGTCAGTGTTTGGTGTTCCTAGAGCGTGAACACTGCGCGTTAAAGGGTTAAATTGAGAAGGGATTTTTATTAACACAATTAGAGCGAATATGCAATTTATTGTGTATGTCTATGATCAATACTTCAGGAAGAAAAGCTTAGGTCAATGCTTTTGGGACACTCCATATACACAAATCACAATTTATTCTACAGAGTAAATCAATAATTTAAACAGACGAAATTTCAGTTGAAGTTTCTACGTGTCGTGTACAAAATAAGTAATTTAACGTGATAACTAACCTAACTAGGTTAATCTAATAGCGTTTTCGAACACATAATCATCTTATTTTAAATTGTTTAGAACGAGTAAATTACACGCTAGACACGTTATCAGGCAGACATGATACATTTATATGTTTAACAGAAACAGGGCCACGCGTAGTTATGAGTTTCATGGAAGTACTTCAATTACGTGGAGTTTGTGACTACCAAATTCATGAAAACAAACGTTAATGTGTCCGGAAACTTCGGCATATTCTCCGTAATCCATCAATTTGAGAGTATTTCTTGATGCAAAGATCGGGAGGACAGAAAAACAAAAGCATTTGATTAAAGTACGAAAATGTTTCCTTATTATCATCTGAGAAATATGCAGTACCTTTTCGGTTTATTACAAGTAATAAATTATGGTATTTGAAAGAAAGAATTGACACGTATGATAAAATATTAATAATTTATGAAAAACTAGCTGAAGTACCCGTTCTTCGCACGGGAATGAAAGAACTTTTTGATATTACGATTTGTGGGGATTACTATTTATTGTAATAAAGAGATATAGCAAAATGGATATCGCTTTATATTGTGTTCAATAACCATGCATACCGAATTTCAAGGCAATCGTTTGTAGGGTGCAGAAGGCCATGCAGCGTAGCGCAATCTAGTGGAGAGTTTTAGCAAAACGGATACGGCGGAAATATTCTTCGCATTCAGATATCGATGAATACGAAATTTCAGGACGATCGGCTGGACAGCCCTGACGACGCGACATCTAGTGGCAAATTATATAGGAAAATGGATAGCGCCAAACTCTTCCCCGTGTTCAAATATCTATGTATACCTATTTTCATAGCGATCAGTTGCACAGTCAAGAAGTGATACACTGCAGCGCGATCTAGTGGTTAATTAAAGTAATGATTTGCTACAGTGCCGTCAAGTGGCGAGTTATAGCAAAATAGATAACGCCAAAATATTCTCACTGTTCAAATAGCTATGTATACTGATTTTCATAGCGACCGTTTGAATGGTCAAGAATTTGGCGTGCTGCAGCGTCATCTAGTGGCGAGTTAAAATAATAATGCATTGCAGTGCCATCTAGTGGTGAGTAACATCAAAAGGAACACAGTTAGAATATATTCTTTGTGCTCAAATGTGTAAGTATAAAAAATTTTATGCCGTACGGTCGAACGGTATAGAGGTTGATGCGTTGCAGTGCTATTTAACGGCAAGTTACAGCAAAATGGTTAGTGAAAAATATTCCTCGTTTTCTAATATCCGCGTGTACCAAATTTCATCGAAATCAGTTGAACGATATTCGCATAGCAAACGGCTAAACGGAATAGAATTCGACGTTCTGCTGCGCCATCTAGTGGCAAGTTAGAGGAAAACGGATAGCATAAAAACCTTCTCCATGATAAAAGACTTAGGTCAACCAAATTTCATGGTGATCGGTCAAACGGTGCTGGAGTTTTTCAACCTCATACACACATACCAACATTCATTTTTATTTATAACCAGTGTTATTATATATATCATTCTCAAATAAAATCCAGTTTCAAATCTAAGCCTCGCCAAAGTGCCAACATACGCCATTTTGCAACAGTTTTTTCAGGAAATCATTCGAAGCATTGACTTAGCAGCAATCAATATGGGAAATGGTTCGGCCACCAAAAAGTAAAGCACACATTTATTTAAAAGGGGAATCCCTTAATACAACCGAATTTTTTAAAATTATCAACTATAACGTGTTTTATTCATCGTTACTCCGATGTACTAAATGAGAAGATTTCAATTTTCTGAAATTTGGCGGAATTCCCCCAACTTAAATCAATGTACTCAATATGCGAGAATTCTGAAGATAGATCGATTGAAATCCCTTAACTGCATTATTTCTTCACGGATCATTAAAATTTAACGCTGTATTCTAATAAAACCTTTGCACTTGCTTTCAAAAATCTATTTCCTTAAGCTCTCACTAAATTGCGCCAAGCCGAAAACTGTGCAAACCGCTAGAACTCACTTTCTCAAAATCGATATTTCAGCCATTTTATTTTTTCGCCAAACTAAAAAAATTTACACATTAGCCTCGGAAATCTTCAATTCTTATTGTTTTGCGTATAAAACATTTCATTCCTGCTCCGATTTCCCATGCACACGATATTATAATAAAAAATGTATAATCTTACAAATATAAACTAACAAAAAAAAATCATTATTATTCTTTTATTTTTACTTTGAGAATTTAAAACATCTTATTCGGCAAAATCGCCACACATGGCAACCACGATCCTTATTTCACACTTTTTTCACTACAGGGGTTACAATTACGGAAAGGTTTTTGCATGGAGAACATAAAAAATCTCTTAAATTCCGGGAACAGGTGGACTTTCAAAGTTTTAAAGTGGACTATGATTTATTCTATATTATTTTACATATCTGTGCAAAATTTCAGGCTGATAGGTCCATTTTTGTGGATTTGTATACAACTCAAATCCACAAACAAACAAAAAACAAACAACAAACAGAATTTCATTTTTATTTATAAGATTACATGTATACTGTGATGTTTTGAGAACCATTTTGGCAGAGTAACCGAGTATCGAGTACTCAGGCATTACTAGTCGGTCGAGTGCCAAGTACCGAGTACCGAATACCGAGTAGTTGAAAAAACAAACAAACAAAAAACCCCACTGAATTGTAAATGATTAATGTTGCACTTTTTGAAAGGAAAAAAAATGTATTTATCTTTTAAGTTAACATAAATTCAATAAAAAACCACGACATTATTAAAAAATATTCTTGAATTAGTTTATTAAATATAACGGTGAAGTTTCTGTATCCAGCGTTGTATACCAAGCACGCATCTTTGAATGTCTGCCGTGACTAACCTTGTGTATGTGCAACCATGGTATTGAACAGGTTAAACTCCATAACAATCCTCCCTTCCACCTCTGACGTACTCAGCTATCTAAACTTGTTCTGGAGTGAAATAAATAGGTTTTATTTTTTTTTTAAGCGTTCCAAGTCGCTTAGCTGATTAAATTACTGTAAATGGATTACAACAACAACAAAAAAAAAAAAAAAAAAAAAAAAAAAAAGAAATAAACTTTTTGAAAGACGTCTATCTGATATTTGATGTTATACTAAGTGCAACTTTTCAATTTCATTGAACACTTTCCTACGTTTTGGAAATTAAATAGTCCAGCTTTAAGCAACGGTGGTTAAGAGTTTCTGGGCACTCTTCTGAAGAGAGGACTCTGCCACTGTCCTTCCAGTTTAACTCTTTTTTAATTCAAGATTAAACCCGACATTTATGGGAAAATCTCATAACCGTTCAGATACATTTTTAGAGTAACAGAAATGCAGTTCAGTGCGCGGCTGATATCTGAATTTCCTATATAAAAAATAAAATTTTTTAAAACATAAGTTGTCCTACATCAATGGTTGCAAAATTATAAAAGAAAAATACAGGTAATCCTTAGCTTATGAGCAAGCAATCTTTTATTTAAATGTCACGCCTTAATGTATTTAATATTTTACTTTTATTTTTCAAAGACAAGTAGTTATTTTTAGCTTATGAGCAAGCAATATTTTATTTAAATGTTGCATATTGATATATTCAGTATTTTACTTTTAGATTTCAATACAACTGACAAGATTGTATTGAAATCTAACATACAACTAACTACTCTAATCATACAACTGACAAGAATTATTTTAGAAATGAAGAAGAAAATATCTAAAATCTAGTTTCCGGATTTTTTTTTTTTAATCATCATGCAGTGCAGCTACCTATCATGTAGGGTATTTACCCATATAGTGATACTTTGCTGATATGAGAATTTTCTAAAATTCTTAAGTCTAAATACAGACTGAAATTTCCTAGCTCTTTTTACAGGAATCAACGTGGGATAAAGAACATTTCACTCTATAGGCGGCTGGTGTACCAAAAAATTTCGGGTGTCAAAAGAGATGCGGGTGTGGAAGAGGTGCAAAGTTGATTTTTTTTTTCGATCTTCACTAACAATTGATTTAGAGGTGCTTACCTCTTGCTAGCTCATACTACTTTTCTTCTCGCGGTTTGAGTATTGACAAAGTTCGAAAAAACCCAGTCTCCCTGGCGACTATAGGAGCATCCCTTGGAGACTAGCTTTTTTTATTTTTTATTAATGTAATTCAGTTTTTACAGTTTTACTCAATCCCTGTGTATTGGGTTTCCCTTCATCAGTTTTTGATGGATAATTACTTTTGAACTTTGAAAAGTGGAGGGGCAAGGCTTCTTTCTTTTTTTTGGAAGTGAGGGCCGGTTGCCCTTAAATCTCGGTTTAACCCTTTAACGCGCAGTGTTCCCACTCTGGGAACACCAAACTGTTGCTAGTCACGGTCACGAAGAATAGATTTGATTTCTATAAAAAAAAAGTTGCAATAAATTTGTGATATCGCTTAAGTAACTTCAATTTCGGGAGACTTACTTTCTGTTCCAAATTTAGAGATATTTCGCCAAAAAGTCTCCAAGCTTTACGATATTTTATTAATTGGGCCTGTAATGTTGGCTTTCCCTCATTTATAAACAATAGCATTTGTATTACATAATCGATATACGCGACCAATAGGAAATGACATCGATTTGGAATGCGATAGCAATTAGTGGAAAGTTCGGGAAGCATTTGCGGAAGCTATAAATACGAGAGAGCGAATCGCCCACGCCCAGGGAATCATTTGTGAGTCTTTGTTTCCAGAGAACTCTTTAGCTGTGAGAGCCAGGCGCGTAGCCAGGAAAATTTTTCGGGGGGGGATATATCCCGATATCCCCCCCCCCCCTCTGGCTACTCCCCTGGTGAGAGCCATAGTGTTCTGTGTTGTGTGCACTTTCAAAAGTGATCTTTCTCTCTTGTTTTGCGAAGCCAATCTTTTGAAGTCTGTGAATTCTTCATTGTTGTATGGTAAGGAGCAGTTTAGGATTCTGCTCGAGAATTTCTACTGTGTTTTCAACCTGTGAAAAGAATTAATTGTACATGAGAAATACGGTGTTTGAGGGAGCCGCGATGTTTGACTGACTGTTATAAAACGTGTTATTGTTTGCTAATTTCTGTGAATGGTGCATAGCAGATTGTTCGTCGAATTTCCATTACCAATAAAACTACTGTTTCGTCTTGTGAACCGGACTATTTACTGAAACATTCCAAGCACACTGAATTTTCAACCCTTTAACGCGCAGTGTTCCCGCTCTGGGAACACCAAACTCTGACGTTTTGACTGTTGCCAGTCACGAAGAATAGATTTGAATTCTATAAAAACTAGTTGCGGGTGCATAGCTCCACGAGAATCCTTTACTTTTTAGCACTTTATTTCCCGTAAAAAAATTGTAACTACCAGCAGGATGGCGGACGTTCGAAACGTTCATCGCGTGCCACAGATCTAGAGACTCTTTTTTGACGACAGCTGGCTACGCCGGCACAACCAGTTAAGTCGAGCGATGGCAGTTAAGTCGAGGGATGGCAACGGCTGCCCTTTTTACAGCATTGGAAAAGTGTTGCACCTGAAAGGGTTAACTGCGTAGCGGCGTCAGATTCGCCATAGAGGACGGCAATGGATGAGATTGAGCGGCTCCCATTTTACTGAGTCGCAGTGGGAAGAAGAATGTGATTGACCCGGATTCCTCTAGTTTTGAACCAATTCCAGAAGAGAGAAAAGAACCTGGATTGACACCCTACAGAGTTACTTTTTCAACATGGAGGACACCTACGACAGATTTTACGTGCACCAGCAAAATGTATCTTATAAGGTACCATAGCAGACGGTGTCACCCTGGACTGATCAAGGCACTGCTTCATATTCGACGTTCTTATGGAAAGAGAGCTTAAACCGACTGGGCCAATACGGGATATGCAAACACGATATGTGAAGTGAAATCTACTCCAGATTTCTGCCCTATTCCAAGATGCCCAGATAGTGAAATGCAGGATTTTAAAAATTTACAATCGTAAAGTAGAATTTCTTGGGTAGAGTTATGACACATCAGTACAAAATCATCGAAATTTTCGTCCAACACGATTGAAGTAAATCGTTTCAACAACTGAAAAAAGAAACCCTTTACCGATAAAAGAACACGTTTACTTTTTTTGTAAAACAGCTATCACTAAACAACACGTCAGTAAATCGCAATTACTGTTACATGCCTTCAATTTGGGAAAATCAACTACCGGTAAGGCCCAAATTCTATCTGAATTAAAGGAGAAGGGAACAAAGCTTTAAAAATTTTTTCTTGTAATTACTTATTTTTTTCAACGTAAACAAAGCAAACGTTAGTGGTCGTGAATCGTGTAACATGCTTGTAATTGGAAGTAAACATTCTCATTTAATGGGTAGGAGGATGTTACTTTTCTTCATACCACCTTGATTTTAATGCATTTCTTATACGTTCTTAACACGCAAGGTAGTTGATTCTTTAAGGAAATTTATATAAAAAGACAACCAAATCAATATCCAGATAAAATATTTAGTGATACTGAAGCCGTGTTAATTTTCCGTGAATAAAGTAATTTTTGAAACTATTTTTTGAAAAGTTGTAAAGCGAATCCCAATGAAATATCGATTGCTATGAAGTTAAGTGTAAATTAAGTTTAATTATGACTAGAGGGATTCTTAAAATCTATGAATGATAAAGTTTTGCCTAAGTCCTAGGCATAAAGCTTATAACACATTTTTCATGCAGGTATCTTTCTTCATTAATTTTAAGTAATTTTAAGGCAGTAACAGTTGCAAATCTAACAGCACATTGAAATTTTTAGTAAACGGTCTGGACGGTTTTGTGTTCAAAGTTATTTGGCGCATAGGAATAACAGAAGTTATATTAAAAAATTGTTTGAATGCATTTAAGAGCTTCTGACGTGTTTTCGACTTAGCATAGTTAATTTTTTTTTTAATTCATGATCCTAACTATACTACTATTTTCTAAGGAGCAGGGTAATTTTGACCATGTGTAAAAGCATAGTAGAAAAATCATTCTAATTAGTAAAATACATGTCTGCCATATATAATTTAAATTACATTTTAAAAAAGTAATTTTAAAATATTAAATTTTAAAATATTAATTATAAAATAGGAAATTTTTCTATTAATTCATTCAAAAATTTCAAATGCTTAAAACTTACTGCCATGACTTATGAACAGAGCCAAAAGTACATCCAAGACATTAATAGAATACCAAATAAGAGTTTGGAATAAAAGCCAACAGGGTTGGTGCTTTTGCCAGGACACTGGCAAGAACGGGTAAAAAACAGGGCAAAAATGAAAAAAAATAATTTATTGTTCTTAAATAATGTGAAGGTCGACAATTTAATAAAGGTTATGGTGGCATTGATAATTAAATTAATTTTTGTGTGCTATTTAATATACATTTAATTTGCTGATTAATAAATATTATAATTAAAACAATTATTTGATGAAAGCAGCCTAATACACAAATAAAGAAATTGATAAAATGATTTCAAAATATTTATTTAAAGAACTTCTCTTCTGTCCTCATAAGGTAACTAGGTCTATGTTCTTCCTTTTGCTTCAGGGAATAAATAACTTTCATTCATGAGTTTCAGTCATTTTATTGTTTATATCTATAGTATTCAAATATTGCAAGTCACCAGTTCAATCAACCCTTGTCAGATGCCCAGGTCATTTTATTCATTTATTAGTTATATTAGTTAGTAATCTCCCCCCCCCCCAACCTCCTACTATTGCACCTTTTTTTGAAATTGGATTGCTCAGTAGAAACTTGAAAAGTATCAAAAAGAGGTATCTGCAGATACACCTGCTGTGTAGAAAGCTGTTGTACAGAACGTGGACTTGTATTTAGGACGATCATCGACTAGCGCTTGCCTCTGAAAGGAAAATACTTGATTCATTTTTAATGATTATTTCAAAAAATGTGAGCAGAATGGCCAGTTTTTTAATTTTTTTGCTAGAGACCTTTGAAAAATCGCATGATCTGTTGATATGATAATCGCATGATAAATTGTCTCTCCTGCAAAACTAGTATCACTTAAAAATTAATAAATAAATGAAATGTGCTGTGCGACGACTAGGAACATTTGTGTTTTTAAACTGTCGTACACATTTCTTTTGACTTTATTTTTATTTTTTTATTTCGACTTTATTTTGTTCTTAAAAAGGTCAACCTTACTTAATACAATTTCTTTTAATTCGTTTAACAATTTTTTCAACTCAGTATTTTCTGTTTTATAAAAAGATCTTGGAAATTCAAAAATTTAGTTTGAGCAAGAAATTTTTTTTATACTTCATATATGAAAAGTTTCGCTACATTATACTTAAAATAATAACCATGGAAGATTAGTTCTAATATTTTATACATATCGATGGACGCATATGCATACCTTAATAAATCAAAGAAAGTTAACACAGATTTTGAATGTCAAAGTAAGGATATAGGTGAGAACATTGGAGAAAGGGAAAATGATATTCTTCCTGGTTTATTTTCCTGTTTATTTGAAAACTTAACTTAAACTCGGCTTTTTCTGTTTTTGCTATCTACAGGGCGTCCCATATTTACTGGTACAAAATCCAAGGAGAGCTAGAGGGCACAACAAAGGAATAAGGATCACACAGCAATGTGGAGTTATAAACGTCTTCTTCATGTAGCTGCTAATAATCACTGGAATAAATGCTGAAATAATAAGGAACGTTTCGACCACTATTTGTCAAAATCTAATGTATCTTTCTCAGGAAACGCGTAACTAAAACTGATAGTTTAAAAATTCTTATTGTATTTCATGGATGAAATTTTTAGAGACGAGCCCATTGTTCATGAAACTTGGTTAACCCTTTAACGCGCAGTGTTCCCGCTCTGGGAACACCAAACTCTGACGTTTTGACTGTTGACAGTCACGAAGAATAGATCTGATTCCTATAAAAATAGTTGCGGGTGACATAGTTCCACGAGAACTCTTTACTTTTTAGCACGTCATTTCCCGTAAAAAAATGGTCACGATTATTTTTAACAGCACTGGCATCTGCTGAAAAATGGAAGAATGCGAGAACAGCTAGATAGATTGACCAATGCTGAAAAAAGGGAAGCCGTTGCTCTTTTTTCAGCATTGGGAAAGGGTTGCGCCTCAAAGGGTTAAGAGATTAGACGAACACTTTTACACTTTTCCCAAAGTGATTATTAGCAGGTAAGTGAAAGCGGCGTTTTTGACCACTCATTGCTATGTGATTTTGATTCCTTTTTATACGCCCTATCTCCCATTAAATTTTGCACCAATAGTCATGGGACATCCTGTATACCACAGATGCGTCTTTAACGAATACCCCAACAAACAATGTGTTTCTGTGAACCGGTGTCCTTAAATATGCCCACTTGAGTATCAGATAATCATAAACCCTTCTCCGATAAATGCCTAAAGTCATCTGAGCCAAGATAACTTGGTCGCACGCAAATTTAGTCATGCACTCCCCTTTCAGTACTTGAATTAATTCCACCGCCTTTAGTAAACTCTCGTGGCAGCCAGCTCGTACATATCATGTTTCTAAGCATTGGCCTGGCTCCTGGGCAATGGCGTTAACGCGGCCCCACAGACTGCAGCCCACTAACAACCCCTTCAAATTGTTCGGAGGGAGCTCGTGATTAGCGAACGGCTCGATCAGTCATATGATTCCGATTTTAAGGAAATATTCAAACTCTTCTGTCTAATACGATGTTGAACAGCTTTTTTTTGCTATGATCTGCATGAATTTTTGTATAATATGTCTATTCTCTAGTAGAAATGGAAAGGGGTTTTACACAGTTTTGTTCTAGCTCCCAATTATTTTAGTACTATTTCTTCTAATTAGAAAAAAATATGATTAATAGTGTGGATATCCGAATAAGTTGAAATCAAATGTTTCACCTTAAAAAAAGTGCATTAAATGTACAAGGTATGCCCAAAAAGTTCAATTAATGGCCTCATAAAATAAGGAAAACGAGAATTACAAAATATATGTTAAGAGTAATCACTAGGGATCGACCGATACCACATTTACGCCGATGACCGATACCGATACTTTACCTATAAATTCATTTTCAGAAATAGCCGATACCGATACTTTTAAGTTATGGTATCGGCCGATACCGATACTTAACCGATACCGATACTTTACATAATTTAATGTCATTTAAACCTACATCTGTATTCTGGGCAGTTTTTGTAACGAGATTGTAGTTCTCGTTAAAATGAATAACAGCATAATGAAATTGGATCCCAGTAGAAAGCATTAAAAAGAAAAAGCAGTGGATACATTGATGTGTGAATTTACAGTAGTTCTAGTCTTTCTTTTCTTTTCAATCATGCCGACGAATGGCCGAATTTATAAAAAGCTGAGCACTGGGAAGCGTCTGAATGTGCAGGTTTAGAATTCTTTCTCTTCGCGTGGCTGTCGATCTAGTGTTCTAGAGTTTTGGGCAATTTTCTCCAGATGTTAAGTGAATATGCGTTAGACTCCCTTAAAAAGTCATCCGCCCAAGCCCCCCCCCCCCTATAGGTAGATACACTCATTTAGGCGTGACCGAACAGAAACACGGGGGGTGGGAGTTAAAGGAATATATTAATAAGAGAATCCATTTCCAGTGCCGACTAGTGAAAATATTTAAATCAATTTTCCTCAACCTCTATTTTGTCGCCTATTTGTTGCAATGAGCCAGATAAAAGGTTTCCATGTTAGACCCAAAAGAGCTTCCTGCTTGCTCTTACTATATGCGTCTGTTTTTGGTTCATGAGTAGATTTTGTGCTTACAAAAGTAAACACATGAAATTTATTCAACTTTGCAAGTTTTATTAAGATTTTCTTTAATTATAATTCTTTTACATACGAAAATAGTTTTTAGATAGCTTAAACTGCATTAAATTGTGATAATGTATAAACTGTACAGTATTATGTAAGTACATATGTATTTAGATATTGTTCATTAAATACGTATGTAAATTCTTCCCTTAAATGCATAATAAGTTCACATTAATAAATGGTTTTATTTATCTACTCCAATTATTTAACCACTAAGTGAGTTATTAAATGTTTAGCAATATTTCTTTTTAATATGAACTCATATGATCATTTTTAAGTTCTTTTTGAAAATCCAAATATTTTGATTCTCCGGACATGGTTGAGTCACAATTAATCCGGATGATCCATGTATTTGATCCTTTCCGTACGAAGAACAGGTACACACCGATTATTCTTTTGTTTTCCTTATACATAAACCAAATACTATTCACAAGAAATATGTTTTTTACCCCAAAATTTGAAATAAACTAAATAATAATTATTATTACTAATTATACTAATACAGCTTCAACTCGTTTTCAAGCTACGCCTTGGAGAGTCTAAATAAAAGATGTTTAAAAATGACGAGATTAAATGAAAGTTAAAGAAAAATTCAAAAATGATAAACTAAATTCAATTTTCAAGTCTTAAAAAATGTTGCTACTTAAAGTATCCATATTTAATGAAATTGATCTTCAGTGTTTTTGTTTTTATGATCATTGTTAACATGTTTTTCTGTGACTGATATGGACAAATTTTATCTGTTTTAATTCTAAGCTCTGAGCAGGGGCGGCGTGGCACGGTAAGCAAGGTCTGGGTGCCATCGTCGAAAGGGGGACCATTTCGAACTAAAACTGAGAAAATCTTATCTAGAGCAGTGGTTAAGTAATACGATTAACTTCCGATAGTAGAATGCTACTTTCGGTTTCAAATTTTTCCGGCTGACTAATATTAAAATGTCTGTATCTGAAGTTCTATAAGCTAAATAGAAACATCTTCCTCAAACGTATTTCGAAGGTTGAAATATTACACTTTTACACACATATGGGCAGCCGCGCGCCGGATGGGGCCCGCCATGGCTTTTGATCTGGCCCGCGGAACATTTGATACAATACCATTCAATACCGCGCACCATTCAATATCCCATATTAATCCTAATTATCAACCCGCCACTTCGCTAAAATCCGCAAGTTTGGCCCGCGACTTCGCTAACATCCTAAAGTTTGGCTCACAACTTTTCAAATGTTCCCATACCTGCTTTAACACTTTAAAGGTCGTCATCCCCCGAAATATCAAATGATGTCAAGGACCGTCTCTCCCATCAATTTTGATATCTATATCATACCCAAGCCGAATCAGATGTCCTTACGCCATTTTTTTAAAATAAAAATTTAAAGCGTGTCTCTTAAGCGTGAAATCGATATCAAAAGCTAGACTTTCTCCAACGATATCAAATGCCTATATATACAGAATCTCTCTATAACGAAGTCTTCTTACAAAGAATTTCTCCCTATAACGAAATTTTTCATGGAAACGTAACTTTAAGGCTTAAATAACACTATAAGCATTCTCCATACAACGAAGAGCTTATCTTCCCATAGCGAATATTTCAGATTTAGCTTTGATTTTTTTTGTTGTTGTTAGTTTTGAAAAAAAATTTAATTTTTGAACAGACCACTTAGTGGAAGAGTAACAGATGATAAAAATGGAAGTCAGGAAAGTGAAACTGACTCCGATAAAGTAGACACTTCACCAGCGCTCGATTATGTCCAACAGGGGCACCGGGCATTGATAGATTTGGGGGGCCCCCAATCTATGTTATATTTTTCATAAGATTTTCATATAAAAAATAATATTTCAGAAAAAAACATTTAAAATTGGGGGCCCTGGGCAAAGTCCCTATTTGCCCATATAATAATAAAGCCCTGCGCTTCACGAGCAAAACTACATGAAACGTGAATGCTTCAAATTTTCAAAACCGTTAGAAAGAGGTTTCCAAATGGAAGGAAATGTGCCTCACTATTTTCAGCAGACTTTTAAAATGTGAATATTTTTATGAAAATTTTAAATCACAGAATGCAAAACAATGTAAAATAACGGAATTTTGAAGTAAAATAAACGTAAGTGCATTATATATTTTACTCTCTAAATTCGTGGATTTTCTTTACTTTTGAAGATTTTATTTATACAATGGAAAGTAAGCAACCGTAAGTTTAACAAATTTATAATAAATACCAATTTATTTTTAAATGAAAGTCGTAATTTAATACTTTAAAACATCGAATTAACTGAAAAGTTTGTAATATTTGCTGCTATAACTGCAAAAATCTCTGTACAACGAAATTTTCTCTGTAGCGAATTTTTTAGCTGGAACCGAGCGAGTTCGTTATAGGGAGATTTAATTGTGTGTGTGTATATATATATATATACACAATTGAATATACACACACACAATTGAATATACACACACAATCTAGCTTATATATATGGCCGTACCCAGAAAATAATTTCGGGGGGGGGGGTCCGACTTATTGAACATCTCCATATTATATATAAACACTCTCACACACATATAAATACATATATAATCTGACAATTGCGGGGGGGGGGGTCCGGACCCATTGGACCACCCCCTGGGTACGGCCTTGTATATATATATATAAGATAAATAAATACATATATATATGTATTTATTTTAAATTTTGATTTAAGAGAAAAAATATTGTATATATATATATATATATATATATATATATATAAATGAATGAACTCTTTTTCGAGTCCACACAGTGAGAAAATAAGCGTTTACAAAACTGAAGTAAAATTATAGCCTATCGCTCGACATTTGTTTTTTGCAATCCTTGCAGGTAGTGCATTTAGTGTTGGGCACCAATTCAAAATAATTTAGAAGAATAGACGATTGTCCTGTTAAACTGTTATTTAACGATTCTTCGTCTATAATTTCGGCCACACTTGGGGATACGACATCCATTTAGCGATGGTTAGAATTGAAAAAAAAAAAAAAAAAAAAAAAAAAAAAAAAACAGTTCGAAAACACTCGCGCAAACAAATGTGCCAATGAAACGACGCCTCTCATCTCATTACCAAAATAAAGATTCTAGAATGGTGTTGCGCCTGCGTGGTTTTCTTCTGAAAAGCGAAGTATCGGTTGAAAAGTATCGGTGAAAATGGATGAAAGCAACAGAAACCGATACTTTCCCGATACTTTCAGAATCGAAAGAACCGATACCGATACCTAAGGAAATAGGAGGTATCGGCGCCGATACTATCGGTTGCCGATACTATCGGTCGATCCCTAGTAATCACCATTAGCTACAACACACTTCTGACATCGGTTATGTATAGTGTCAGAAAACATCCAGGAAACGCTTCTGCTGGAAGCGTTCGATGTACCGTTGGATATCCTTAACGTCTGTGTAGTGGAAGCTTTTCAGAACTTGTTTGAGGAGTTTGATTTAACCATATTTAAAGAGTAAGGAGGCAGTTGAAGAACAGCCAACTTGCATTCATCGAAAAAGTGGCTTATGCTGATTGCAATGTGTGGACGGCCGTTGTCATGGAGGAGATTCCACTTTCCGCTCGCCTCACCATGGCGCAGTGGTTATGCCACTGAAAATGGTAGATGGCTGAAGTGCGAAGGTCCCGGGTTCGGGACCCATCGCGCGGCTGTCGATCTAACGGTCTGGAGTTTTGGTAGGTTTTCTCCAGATGTAACGTGAATACACGTTAGAACCCCTTAGAAAGTCCTTCTACCGAGGCACCCCCCCCCTCTTGGCAGATCTCCCTAGTGTAGCGTTGCCATAATCACACACACATCCACTTTCCGCTCCGAGACAGTTCTAGTTCTACCCTCTGGATGTGTTGCGGCAGCCATTTCAAAATGGTCCAGTAAATTTCAGCTTTGGCAGTTAGAACCTCGGTTAGACATCATGACGAATCAAGTCACTGCTGTCATAAAAGGTGATCGACAATGCATAAAACTTACATTTTGTAAGCACACTCTTTTTGGAGGCGAGGAAGATGCTGCATACAAAATTCACTGATTGTCGCTTGGTATCCGGAGCGTTTTGCTAGCATTAGGTCTCATTTCCTGTAAGAATGATTTCGAAAAACGGCTGACAGATATGCCAGTCAGACATATTCTGAAAAGATTCTGCTCGATATTGCTTTTGCTCGTATGCCAGCTTGTGCGGTGCAAACTGGGAAGAAATCGTTCGTTTTTCAAATGTTCCAGAAAAATAGTGGCTTGCACTCTTTTTGTGGGTCTTCTTCTATCATTCTCAAAGACAGACGACGATGATGAGCAAGGATCCGATGCACTCGTCTGATAATGTTTGAGGTTGTGCTGGCTGACGGTCGACACGAATGCATTTCATCCTCCCATCTCTAAAGCACTCAAAATCTCACTTTTGACTCATTTGAAGCAAAACGACTTGTGAACGCGTTGCTCCATTGTGCAATCATGCGATTTTTCACACCCAGTCTGTTAGATGGTTGCAGTGTGAAGCTCAGATTTACTTTAGCGATTTGTACGATAGAGGGTACTTGTTGGCATACCTCTCAATGCTCTGGCACTTAATTCTAACCAGCGCGGTTTTTAAAATATGGGACCATTCACAAAACTTTTTGGATTCACCTTGTATTTATTTTACATCATCATTTGATAATTAGAAAGAAAGTTCTTTCTTCTTTTGTGCCTCATTAATTCAAATTGATGGAATTATAAAGAAATAGGTATATAGTTTCTGACTTTTAAAACTTAACATGTCATAGTGAAATTAGTAGTGATTTATGCTAAATTTTATTGACTTATTTTTTATGAAGAAAGTATGTATGGATATTTTTTTTTCACATTTCAAATTTCCTTTTAAGATTTTCATTTATGTTTTGTTTTTTAATATTCCGTTCTCCGTCCGTGGAATCAGTATTCAGAGTGTCGCAACATCAATATAATGTTAATAAGCGTTTTTACGTGATTTCACTATTCTTACTTTACCCTTTAAATTTTTGTTCAATGTTATAATCGCTGAATTCCGATTATTGGAAAATGGCATCCAGCCGTTTTTAACATCTATTTGCCATTTAAAGGCTCAATATTTTACTAATATTCAATGTTTCCGATGTTTTGGTTCAACTTCTTTCAATTTTATGGTTCAACTTACGTAAGTTTATCCTCTTCAGATCCGACATTAATTTCGCATCTCAAATTAAAGAAAAATCTCATAATTGTTTTTAAAACAAGAATACAATTGTTAAAAATAAAAGAACACTAAGTGACATTTTTTTAAATGGGAAAACACAAAATTCAGCGCAGGAAATGACCCATACAAAACGTACAAACAATTTCTACATTTATTTACTAGATTTTGCACGTTGATTAGTTTGAGTAATATCCTTAGTTGGATTCGCTTTTTTTTTCTACGTAAAGCGTTGCCTAGTAGACATTTTTTTAGCTAATATTTTCTTTAGAAGTTCGGTGTGTGCATCTTGGGCGTACCAAGGTTGGTGTCAGTGCGCTCACCTGTTTGAGCTGCAGAATACAGGGAAAATTTAATGTTTCAACTTTAGGAGATGGTTTTTTTTTTTTTTTTTTTTGTAATGTACCTTCTCGGAGGAATATTTTTCGAAATATAAGTGATTAGAAAGGAGGGACCGTATGAAAATTAAATTTTTTATTTCAATATGTATATATCACCTATAAAAAAGTCTATCTGAAAGAAATTCTTCATTTGATTAATTTTTTAATTAAAAAATTATGCTTCGATCTCTCACGGTTTAACCCTTTAACGCGTGGAAGTCACTCCGTGAAACCACCTCTTTCCAACGCTTTCAACTGCTAGTTCCGAAAAATAGTATTTAAGGGTCTAAAAGCTGATAAAGTACACCCTTTGCCATCTCTCGAGTTAACTACCAGCAATATGGCAGTCGATTGAATTACCAATCGCGTGCTACCGAGCATGCGTCACAGCCGGCTGTGTCAAAAAAAGACTTCAGCTCTGTGGCACGCAATGTTCAATTCGAGCTACCGCCATGTTGCTGGTAGTTAACACGAGATATGGCAATGGGTGTACTTTTTCGGCTTTGCTTTTCTATACAGATGTGAAAATGGTTGCGCGTTAAGGGGTTAAGAGATAATCGCTACAACATTTATTTTGAATCACCCCGTATAGTTTGTTTAACTCTTTGAAAATGCTTCTAATCTGCACCGTTATCATTAAGTACCACCAATTGAATCGCAACAAATCACTACTCAGCCAACCCTTATACGATCAATTTCTACAATCATCAAGCGAGAGAACTTGGTCACATAGTACTACCGACGATGCAGAGCCCACGCAGTGTTCGAAATAGCAATTCGGTTGTCTTGACTAGGCCTCGAGGCTACCAACTCACAGATATCATGTTTCTGAGCATTGTCTTACGCACAAGCATTGGCATTAACGAGACCGTATTAACTGCAGCTTGTTAACAACCCTTTTCAGATTGTTCGAGATTAGCAAGCATTTCAATCAATCATATCATTCGAACTGTTGAGACATGAGATATTGAATGAATTCTCTACATCCTGTACTTGAATTTTTATGGGATAGATTTATCTGGTGTAATTGATTTGAAAGTGATTTATGTAGTTTCATTTTGAAATTCGCCTCATCATTTTAATATTACCTTTCTTAAATACGAAAAGCTATTGACGGGAATACAGCATGAAATAAATGCAATGTTAAAATATACAATGTTAAATGGAATGTTAAATAAAATGTTAATAAATGCAATGTTAATAAAATGTTACAAACATACACATAAGTCGATATGCCATTATTTTTTTATTACGTGATACCTCATTTTTTTTTTATTTTAAATGATTTTTAAAACTTTCCCTACAAAACTAAAAATTTTTGCTTTTTTCTTTATTCATCCGTGCTCTGACTGTCGTAAATACGTTTAATTACTCAACCGTTAAATGTTATTTATATGCACTGTAAAATTTATCTTCTTGGAATGGTACAACTAGCATTTATAGTTCTTATACAGTAACACCCAAAAGAATTCGAACACACAGGGTGGCAAAAAGTCCGTAAAATCTTTAAAAATTCATAAACCCCGAAAAAGTAACGAAAAATAAAAAAGAGTTTGCATGTTTAGCATCCATAAGTCACGGGATTTTTTAAAGATAAAAAAAATAAGCTAATTAAAAAAAAAAACAAGCCGATAGGTGGCATTTCGTACATAAGTGAAAGAAAAGACTTGAAAACAACAAAAATAGTGTTACAAAAACATTGATATTGCAATATGTGTTCCACACGTCCGCCACCACAAGTGATAACACATTGCAGGCGTGTCACAAACCCAGCAACGGCACAGTGCAGCATGTCCAGTTGTATACTTGACAGCTATCGACGGATTGCATCTTTCAATTCCGACAGATCGGATGGTAGGAATCGATTCACCCGGATTCTGAATCAAGAGCGCAAGTATTTATAATCGCCTGTCTCATTCGCATATTTCTAAGTCGTTCGTACCACCGCCATCTGTCGGCTGTTTTTGGAATGATTTTCTTATCTTAAGGGGGAAAAAAATCCCGTGATATATCAATGCCAAATCTGCAAACCATTTTTTATTTTGGTTATTTTTTCAGGTTTTATGAATTTTTAGCTCACCCTGCATTACGAAATGTGAGTAGCTACTGTTTAAAAAAGTGTATTTTAGGGACATTCATCTATTTCCAACAAAACAAAATTGATTTATGTTGTGAAGGACAACGAACGAATGCTCTCCATCAAAAAAAGTGTGGATAGCATTTGCATTTCTTTCACAGAAGTAATGAAAAGAATTCCAATACATTACGGTCTACGACAGTTTCAAGATATCAATCAATCAAATATAATAAGTAATTAGCATGTAGAAGTTCGCAGCTCACTTTTCAAACAGAATTTTTGTTTTACAGAGTCTTACAAAGGTACATTAACAGCGATACATCTTTTTGAGGTTTTGTCCAAAATCTCCCCAAGTTTTGATCGCCAGGTATCTTCAAATTTGACGAAAAAAAAGGGCAGCTGTTTTGGAAAATGTTTTATTACCGATGAATTTGAAATGATTCATCTTTTTTGTTAAATTTCTATTCGTATTTTGTATTAAAATAAAATATTTCTTTCCCTTGTAGTGGAAGAATATTTAACTCTTCTGTTACAAAGCTAACAAAATATTGTTGAGACGACAGGGGATTAGATTAATTATTATATTTTCAGTATGATATTTCAATGTTATATACAAGAGTTTTAAAACTTTCTAATATTATGAAATGAAGAGAGGCTACTACTTCATGATATGCGTTTAATAAATTACTAGGAAAACTCTTTTTAAATATGTGCTCTGTACAGGAAAAAAATCTCATGTGGACACCACGTGGCTTCCTTCTTCGTCTATTAAATTATACAGATTTCTAATGCGCTCATTTTGAATTTTTTTTTTTTTTCATTTGAAATAACTGAAATATGATGACATTAATGGGACCGTTTACCCCATGTTTGGTCAAAAAATCGATTTCCTTTTTTAAATATTAAATGAAAGTCTGTTAAATTATGAATATTTTGACACCTTATTTTTAATCATACGCCATTAATATCACGTAGTGCAAATAGTGTAAATTTTGTCCATGCAATCAGTGCAATTTCATTGGCAAACTCTTTAAGTGGCTTTTTCTCCATGTTCAAATTTTCTTCAATTTCATGTAAAAGTTAAGGCTTTTCTTTTGTACTTGAGATGAAGATTTAAAAGTTTCTGCACATGTAATTTATTATATAACTGATAAATCTGTGCATGGAATTAGCCTTCAGTTTTTTTTTCTTTTTTACAGTAATCATATAAAGATATGTTACTTTTTACTGTTTTACACTGTATAATATCAGTAGAAAAACTATGTTAGACCTGTCTAAAAATCCATGCAGTCTTGTGTAATATATATTTGAAAAATGTTTTTTAAAAATTGGACAAAAATATTTATTTTTAAAAAATTAGAAGAGATTTTTAAAAAAATCAATTTAAATTATTTAAATGTGTAGTTTAAAGTGATTTATTTTTTCAAAATCTACTTTTAATTAAACATTGAAATGCATTCAATTCATCATTTGTACCATATTTTTTAAAATGAAAAAAAAAAATTGAATGGGTAAACTGTCCTCTTAAGGTTTGACGATTTCACACCAAATATTTGAGATATTGTGAAGCTGGGTTCAGTTTTGGAAACTTAATTTTCTAGAAAATCGGAGATACATCGCTAAAAGTCGCCAACCTTGGAGACATTGGGCTAGATTTTGAGAATGGTCCAAGAATTGAATGTCCATAACTTTAATTTATTGAAAGTCTTGGTAGACAATACAAATAAACTACCCAATTGATTGTAATTGAAAGGAGATGCAAAACCAAATGTTATAACAGCCCTAAATACGAAATTTAAACATTCTAGCGTTTAATCCTTTTTCAATCATGCGATGTACGTACAGACGTCCAGCCAAAACTAGTCAAAAAATTATCTACGGTTTCTCAAAATAAATCGTGAATCCATTCGTAAGTACACACATACATACATACATACATACATATGTATGTATGTAAAGATGCCACGCAGAAGCTTGTCAATCTTCAGGAATGTTCGAAAATCGACTTTTCCATCAAAATCTGGAGGCCTAAATCTTCCGCGATTGCCCTATTTCCATAAAGAAGTGAAAAACTGCTGCGTAAATTGCCATCAATAATTTAAACTTCGTGTAAGGAAGAATCCCACTAAAAACTTTCCGCAAGCAATGCTTACGATTCAAAATCTCATAAGCTCTTCCACGCCATACAGATATCAATCAATATCACCAGTCCAGTCACAAGTAATCGTAACCCATCCGCAGCCTGAAATCATGAAGACAGAGAACTGGATAGCGCAGCAATCATGACGCAGTAATCCGTCAGAATTTGAATTAATGCAATAGCCTGGCCTGAGCCTCCAGGCTGCCAATTCACACATATCGTGTCTCTGAGCAAGGGCTGGTACTCAATCCTTGGCGTTAACACGACCGTATATAAATTGCAGCACACTAACATTCCTCTCTCAGACTGTTTGGAAGGTACTCGTGATTAGCGAACGATTCGATCAATCAAACCATTATAGACTTAGTTTGTAATGTCCCCAACTGCTGAATCATAGAGGAAATTAAATGATTTTCTCATTTTGCACAATGTTTTACTGAATGGTTACAGTTAGGGAATGCAACCCCGATCCCGCGGGAACGGGATCCTGTGGGATCCCGCACAAATATTTGCGGGACTAGTCCCGCGGGATTAGGATCGTAATCCCGCGGGATTGACACTGAGAAATAAATTATTTTGTATTACAATTTCATGCTGCTTCCCAATCAATATACCGAAAATTTTGCATATTTATGTCTCTTATCTAACAATAAACGAATCAATAACTAAAAATTTTCATTTAAAGTTTTATTATTAGTATTTTTCAATTATCTTACAATGGGAGTCTGGATCAAACATCTAAATCTAGACATCGTAATCTATATTTTTCGCAAACTTATTTCAGTTCATTCCAAAGGAACTGAAATATTTCATACTAATTTATCTCTTAGCGAACAGTCACGAATTAATTATAAATAGTTTTCATTTTTTAATTCACAATTTTAATTATTTTACTAAAATTTAATCTAGACTATGAAATGATTAATTGGATTTGCTCGAATTTTTACGTTCGTTTTTTAGCAATAAGAAAATAACGTAAATATGTGAATGCATCTATAAATTGCATATTTCTGTAAACTCCTCATCTAAGTTATTCTATTAATTATATCACAAGATTAATTATTTTTGTTAAAGCTAAACTTCATAGTGCTTAAAATCTTACTTTTTTTGGGCAATTTTCTCTGTTGAAATGAAGTCCTAGCTAAATGAACTATCAATCCCGCGGGATCAATAAATCTCAATCCCGAAATCCCGCAAGACGAAAAACAGTGCGGGATTGCATTCCCTAGTTACAGTCTTGAAGTAAAAAATTACCCCTGGGAAATTAAAAAAATTACCCCTTCAGCTTCTAGTGATTCCTAGAAAAAGGAATTAATTCGTTTTTGCTGTTGTTGTTGTGGGATTACGGCCAATTAGCTACACATGGGCTCTAGGCCGATGGGTGGGTGCCCTCCGTGGGGGTTTTTCTAATGGGTGCTCCTAACCTGTATTTAATCTAAGTTTCGGAGGAAAACACGGAAAAAGGTTAGGTCGGCGGACGCGACCTGGTTTTGAACCAGGTACCTTCCGTCTCCCAGTTCAGAGAGCAATGCCCACGGCCACTGTTGGGACCTGGATTAATTGATTAAACGATGATGACGTAGATTGTAGACAACTGTACATTCCTTCCTCCCCCTTTTCAAGATGACAAGGTTAAACAAGCTTCCAAGTTTTTTCAAGGAAGTATAGTAATGGCGAAATTTCATCATGCAGATTTTGAAGAAAAAATCGATTTTGACTATCTCTAAATTTACATACAACAGTTTTTTACAGAAGGTTCAACGAATGCATGAATGTATGCTTATGTGTTGCCATGAACAATCCAGTTTGACCAACCGCAAGTCCATTTTGATTAGTTTTTAAGTTTGTTTGTACGCAACTAGCATATCCCAAAATCTGTTATTCGTTGAATGTTGAAATTTTATACTTAGAACTGATAATGTCTAATTGTGCAGCTCTGTTTTTGGTTCTAATTTACCGGATAGTTTATTTACAGGGCCACCCAAAAGAATTTCAATATATAGAGGTCTATGGGCATCTTCAATACAGATACAGTTTTGCCGAAATATAGCCAAATTTTGCACCAAAAATAATCGCGAATTTTGCTTAAATCTAAAACTGCCACCCAGGTAGTGTAATGGCTAAAGAATGATTCTATCATTCATAAGCATTGAGACCGGGCTCGAGTCCCAGCTTGGGCATGGAAGTTAACTTGTCCGTCCCTTCATAGTGGTAACGCTAACCGCCCATTGGGTGCACCCATAATAAAATGGCCAGTGATTCGGGCCTTAGTAGTATCGAATGTTTAATGAGCAATTGTCCAAACATTGAATAAATAAATAAATATATCTAAAACTTTCAACCGTAGAATGTTGAAATTTTGTATTTAGAACTATTTTGTTCTTGTATTTAGATGTAATTGTAGATTGTAAGTTAGATTGTAATTTTGTATTTAGAAACATCCAACTACGCACTTCTTTTTTTGATTGCAATCAACTGAGTGATTCATTTACAGGGTCACCCAAACAAATTTAAAAATATGAAGGTCTATGGATGCTTTCAATTCATTAAAAGCTGTGATGAATCACTATTTTGACTATGCCCAAAATCTCGCAAACTGTCTAAAGCTTGGTGGCTTTTGGAGAATTATCGCCCAATTAAGTGCCATAAATAAATCTTTCAGAGTGAACCTAGCTTGATGATATCTCAAATATTTCGATAGAAATAGCTAAACCTTAGTTTTATTGCAGTATTGTATCTCTTTCAAAAGAAATAAGTTTAGATGAAGTGCACCGAAAATATCTATGATTTAATTGACGGGCACGGAAGTCGTGGTGTACAGATCAGATTTAATTTCTTTCTGTGGAAGTGCTATATAAATACTTATGTACATACTTACGCGCGTTTTACAAAGTTTTGAATATTTAAAACGCCCATTTATTCATTTGTTCACATCAGTGCTTGAGAATACTGTTTTATATAAATGTTGTTACTCTATGAAAAAATAGTGTATTATCTAAACTTTGTTCAAGAAAATTCAAAATATTTTATGATTTTACCGTTAATTCTTTAACTTGAAAAAATATGATAAATTGCCATGAAACGTACAGGTATAAAAGCATAGTACAAAAATAAAAAAATAAGAAAATAGTTATTGAAAAGATGTGCATAGCATTTTAATTTCTTTTACAGGAGCTCACAAGCGTATAAGTTTTGATGCATAGGCGGTAGTGCAATGAAATATTTGACTTACTTTCTTTAATTGCTTGTTATGCATTAGCTTATGTTTAAATAAGTCACCTAACAAGGAAGATGAATCATGCCAAACGCATCGATTATAAAACATTTTCCAACATAACAATATTTATGCGAAAAAATTTCGCGATGAATTGTAATTAAAATCTGGTGAGATTTCGAAGATGATCCTAAAAAAGCTGTATATCACTATTAGTGAAATTTTTAGAGACCCTGCAAAAGGACTTACAAAGTTATTTCCATCTTTTAACTGAAGAGTAAACTATTACAAACGTTTATAAATTTTTTGTATTGTGCTTGAAATGAATTAATGTCTCTAAACTGCCATATATTGTAATGTATTGGAATTCTTTTGAGTGCTCCAGTAGAACTGTAAATGCTACACACACTATTTACGATGGACAGCTCTATTTTGTAATCCTTAATAACGTATATCAATTTATTTTTTAAATTTCCGAGAACCTCTAAAATACGCTTTAAAAAATGATTACCCCATGCAGCGTAATGTACTGAAATTCACTTGAGTGTTCCTGTAAAATAGCGGTAAATTATGTATACACCAATTTCAACAAGGTACATGATACAGTACATAGGAAGAACATAAAACAATTGCGTACTAACCGATTAATATTTACGGCAATTAAGCATTGATGGGCAGAAATCGTAAACATCTTTCAGCCTTGTTGGCAAGTCTTAAAAATATGAATATTTCTTTTATGCAACATAACCGCATCACACGGAACCGGAGAGCGAGGAATTTACACTTTTAAGGTTTAGCAGTCTAATGTTCCACGAGCTAAAAAATCAAAGTTTGTAACTTTGTTTCATATAAATCGGTTAATAAGAGCGCAAGCTAAAATTTTTCGCGATTTCCATTGAAATCGCCATACCTTAGTGTCACCAAATTAGGGATTTTTTTTTTAAATTTCTCACCAAATTATGTGTAAGTGTTTCGTCAGCGGTATAGTTTGTAGTTAATGTTTTTTTTTTTGAATTTAATAAATGTAGCTTCGGGGCTCGTGATGGTTTGGGGGGGCCGGGCCCGTCGGGCTGTGGCCCGATCGGGTTTTGTAGCTGGAGTGTGTCGCTGTGCCGGGCGGGTTGAATTGTTTCCCCGGAGGGATTTCTTGCCGTAAACCCTTTGGGTCGGCCCCTACGGTGGGTTTCTAACCTTTCTAACCAAATTATAAAAATATTACCAAATTAAGTTCATTTTAGAAAAGGTGTTTTGTACAATATTTGGCTATTTATTCCCCAAAATCGTCACGCTTGGGTACTTTTGTCGCCATTTTTAAGGAAGACACACGACCATCTTCGGATCAATAGTTAATTTTATACTAATATTGTATGGTTCTTGAAATGGATGAATGTCTCTAAACTGCCGTAATTTATTGGAATTTTTTTGAGTACTCCTACAGAGCTATAAATTATACAAACACTTTTTCCGATGAAAAGTTTTATCTTGTAATCATTAATAACGTACATCAATTTTGTTTCATTTAAAATAGCCGAATATCTCTATGCTTTAAAAAGTGACCGCCCATACAGTGCAACCTATTGAAATTCTTTTGAGCGTTCCTGTTTAAGAACCATAAATGCTACATGGACTATTTTCAATAGGGTACATAGTATTGTACATATAAATAACATACATAAGTTTCGGTGCATATTTACAGCAGTTAGCGTACGGACGGGCGGAGAGACAATCCGAAATCATAAACACTTTTCAACCTTGTTGGAAAGTTAAAATGTGCCTAATAATCAGTGCTTCAACTCAGCATGTTTATTTTCTTACTTATTCGTCTAAGTTATTTTAAATCAACGAAACTAAGCTAAGTTTACTTTGCTTTTTAAATGCATTGAATAAGGATTAGTACCCTTAGAAAGACCTCCCCTCGGCCTAGATCCCTAGCGTAGATAATCGGTCGTAACAAACAAACAATACACAAACAAACAATACACAAACAAACCATTGAACATTCTTTTTAATACATTATTTAGAGATTAATAGAAATCGACAGATCGAGAAAATTTCTAATCGAAGGTACTTCAATTTTATGTTAATTTCTGGACAATCTGAAACAAGTAGATTTGTTTGAAGAACAAATCGATGTTTGGCACAAATGATCTTCTGTAAGGAATTTTGAAGTAAATAAAATCTTGTCGTAAACATAATGTTTTTGCTGACTGATGTGAAGATCTGTCTGCAAGCTGTCATTTTCACCTTAGAAGAACTAACAGTAAGAGAAATAATTTCAAAATCTCGAAAATTTAAAGAATAATTTTCATTCTAAGCAAAGTATCTGAATAATTGTTGGCATAAAATAAAATCTCCTCACGCCAATGGTGAAACGTTTCAAGAAAAGTTTCAAAGGACGGATGGAAAATACGACGACCATATTATCAGAGATGGACACATTTTTTGTTTTAACCTTTTGACTTTTAATCTTGGACCAGAGTTTAACCTATTCACTTTCATCATTAAAAAGACGCAAGAGAAGATTTTCTTTCTTTGACCGATATTGCTTAGCGCACGATTCTTTGAATGCTCCAGCGAGAACCAGCGTTGCACTTGTACAGTTGCTGGTTTCCGGCGGAGAGTTCAAAGAGCCATTGTGGGAAGCAACATTGATCAAGGAAGCAGATTCCTATCCGTTACGTTTCTTTTAATGACGAGAGCGGACGGTTTAAACAAGGATTTAGCCAAAGTTTCAGAACTACGTAACATTATGAAAGTGTCATAGCCTGCATAAGATCGTAAAGCTCTGCACGATAGTTCTTTAGTGAACAGCGAAGCAATTTCCTTTATCTTTTAAAAATTAATAGCTAAAAAAGGCATGGTTGACCACGATAGGCCAAGTTTGCTTTCTAATATTCATCCTGTACATCCCAGCAAATTATTTTTCAAGTGTGATGTTATACAAGTGTGATGTAGATCACATATTTAATATTAATTCTCATTATTTTGTGTTTCTTAAATTTAATCTATTCAAAATCATGCATTCTAACTTTGCATTAAGAAATTTTTTTTTCTGTTCTCAATTTCCTTCACTTTGGCTTTCAAATTCGAATTCCGTTTTTCCCGTTAGTTTTTTATTATGTTTGCATCGCAGTCAATTTGGAGCCGCTCTGGGCTAAAAATAGATTATATTACGTCAGCTTGCAATAATAAGTTGAGTTTTTGATCCCCCTCTCTTGAAGCTTGATTTGGCTTATTTTTATTTTTGATGGAATGCACCATCTTTAAAATTACTTGTTCGAGGTTTCATTATTTAAATTTTATTGGTTTAAATTTTATGGATGCTCCATAATTGGCATTGTTTATCTTGGCCAGGTTTTTGTTCTTGACAATGTGGTGTTGGCATAATTTTTAAGTCACTCCACTTTTCATTTCTCAAGTTAACACATATTTTTTCGACGTTAGGCCACCACCAGACTTAATACTAAATTGTTTATTTTATACTGCTTTTTCAATAAATAGAAGTTTTTAGAAACATTCGAAGTCTATGTACTTTATATGTTCTGCAACTTAGTGTATCGAACCTGTGGTTTAGCATCTCTAGCTAATAATTTTAAAATAGCCCATGCAAAACTCCATTACAAAATATAGTATACACACTCACACACACACCCATATATATATATATATATATATATATATATATATATATATATATATATATATATGTTACGGTAAATGTGATTAATCCGGCGAATATGTATAATAACCGGTAATTATGCATAATCACCACTGAATTCGGTAAATGTGATAAATTTTTGAAAATTTATCAAATTAACCGGTTTGTTTGCATAATTCCCAACTCGTAATGGTAAATGTGATAAAAGTCCCTAACTTTACGAAAATTCGTTCAGTTTGCGCAACTACTTGGCTTCTATCAACGCGCGACAACTCCGTGAATTCAGTAGCTGTTCTCATTTCGTTGCATTTAGACGTTTTTTCGCTACCCTCTCGTATTTTATAAAATATTGAATAATGGCCGGTATACTTGAGCATTTTAATTTCAAATTAGTGAATATTATGGATACTAAGAAATCAAACAGTGGTTTTCTTACGAAAGAAAGATATGATGAGATGATTTGTTAAAAAAGGTGAATAATAGTAAAAACCTAAGTAGTCGGACAAAACTGGAAGATTATCAAAGACTAAAAAGCTACGATGTAATGAAAGTAGGCAATGTTGAAAAACTTATCTTTCCCGTGAGTAATGACTGCTCCAATGTTAGATGTTACGAGTACTTGGAAGTACTTTTTACCATAATTCATGAGGTACACTTATCAATAGCCCATGGTGGTAGAAACAGGATGTTAAAAGAACT
Organism: Cheiracanthium punctorium; assembly: GCA_038373885.1. Classification (NCBI taxonomy): domain Eukaryota; kingdom Metazoa; phylum Arthropoda; class Arachnida; order Araneae; family Cheiracanthiidae; genus Cheiracanthium; species Cheiracanthium punctorium. The sequence goes on along the minus strand of JAWZYV010012062.1, from coordinate 16,606 downwards.
TCAAAAAAGTACAAAAACATTGCTACCAAAGAAGGCATGGTTTACTGAAATTTGTGTGAAATTTATCAAAACAAACAAACAAACAAAAAACCAAGGTACCCAAGAAAGGACTTGTTGTTAGGCCAATGGTCTTTCAAGAGATGGACTCAAGATGCCAGTTTGACTCAATTGACATGCAGTCACAACATGACTAACTTTATATTTGTCTATCAAGACCACTTGACGAAGTTCGTGCAGTTGCGTGCCCTAAAAAGCAAACGTGCAGAAGAGGTTGCATATCACCTAATTGATATTTTTACTATATTTGGAGCCTCCAGTGTACTGCAAAGTGACAACAGTCGTGAGTTTAGTAACAAAATCGTATAGAAGAAGCAGAGGCGTAGCGAGAGCATCATGATTGGGAGGGGAGAGCTGTAAAATATGCCAACCCAAAACTTGGAAATTTTTGAAAAGTAACCAAGAGTCAATTCATTTTTTCCATCATTTTTTAAATATATTAAAATATATTAAACTGTGCACTGAACCATGTTTAATGGTTGTCAAAACACGTTTCTGTCCAAACTTTCTGTCCTGACAATAACAAAATCGTAGCCAGGCGGATTAAAACAAAACCATCGTCGTTTTAATAAATCAGAAAGTCTATATTATGTCCATTTAAACACATTTTATAGAATAAAAATTCAATAAATGTTACAGAAAATGTAAGTAATAATAATTAAACTAGCAAAATAGCTCCATAATTTGCTTAAATTACGTGTAACATAAATTTAAAAAAAATTACAATTTACATCTACATAATTATCGATCTGTCTCAATGCTCTGGTCATTTAAATATATAGATAAACTTTTTTGCCTTTTATACAGAATTATACATAACTATATTAAAAAATAATTTTCTCGGTAATCTTTTATATAGTATATGAAATGAAAACATCCTTTTAATGCAAAATTAAATTTTCACAAGTAAACTACAGTCAAATTAAATATGTACATTAAATAATTAATTCAATAAAAAATGTATGTAAACACAAAATTTATAAAAAACGTGAAGTTTTATAAATTTTTTAGGACAGCAGTAAATGTGTGTCTGTTTTAAAATCATTTTTCATGATTTTAACACCGAACTCTCACTTTCTTTTTCTAACCGATTTTTTAACACTGATTTTAGTTCTTAGAGTCTACCAAATTTTAAGTTTTTGCATTTTACACAGAATCATACATAAATATTTTAAATATACAGATTTAAAAAACTAATTAAACAAAAAAGTATTTAAACACAAAATTTATAAAAGAAATGTAGTTTTAAAAATTTCTAGAACGGCAGTACATGTGTGTTTTAATTTTTTTTAATAAAATTAATATTGAACTCAAAACGTACTAACGCAATCCTATTCCTACCGATTTTTCAACACTGATTTTAGATTTTACAGTCTATCATTTTTTTTAAAAGACTTTTTACAGAATTACTCATAAATATTTTTAAACATAACTTTTACAGTAATCTTTCATATAGTACATGAAATGAAAACACTCTTGGGATGCAAAATTAAATTTTCACAAGTAAACTACAATCAAATTAAAGATGTAGAATTAAACAAAACACTAATTCAATAAAAATGTATATAAATACAAAACTTTTAAAAGAAATGAAGATTTTAATATTTCTAGAATAGCAGTAAATGTGGCTTGTATTATAAAATTGTTTTTCATAAGCTTAAAAGTGATCTCAAACTTACATTTTCGTATTCTTACAGATTTTTCAACTTTGATTTTAGATTTTACAGCCTGCATTTTTGCATTTTGTACAAAATTATTCATGAACATTTTAAAATATAATTTTCAGCTATGTTTTAATTATGCTACATAAAATGAAACATCGTTGGAAAGCAAAATTAAGTTTTTACAAGTAAACTACAAAAAAATTATATGTAGGTTAAAAAAAAACACTATTTCCATGAAAAATATATGTTAACACAAAATTTATAAAAGAAGTGAAGTTTTAAAAATTTTCAAGAACAGCCGTGTAAATGTGTCTGTGTTTTAAAATTATTATATATTAGTTTTTTACAGTCTACAAATTTTAAGGCTTCAAAACTTGCCGATGTGTCAAGTTCCCTCTTTCCTTGGAAAAGAAATTGCATTCATTAAAAATAAACATAATTTAAATGTACTTTTTATTTTGGTAATTTTTTAAAGAGAATACACTAAATGATAAATACTAAAGAAAATGACTAAATCTTAATTTTCCGCCCAAATGCTTTTTTACTAAAAAATTTAACTCACTAAAAGAAAAAATAATAAGATTGCATAACTTATTATTTTTTCTTTTAGTGAGTTAAATTTTTACATTTGGGGCTTTATTACTTACAATTGGGGCAAAATTTTTGTCTTCATAGTAGAAACATTTTCTTGAAGGCCACTAGCTAATGTGTCTAGAACAGCTTTGCCTTCTTTTCTGAAAAACTGTTTAAATTGCAAATTTGCTGCAGTTTCTCTAGGTGTCGTCCCAGAACCCGCGGTAACCCCAGAATGGGGTGAGAAATGTTGGGGAAGAGAAGAGAGATTTACGACTATTTCTCCTCATCAAGGTCGGTAACGAAATCGGGGATTACAGAATTCAACTTAGCGATAGTCCCTCCTCCCCCTCTCAGAGCTCTCTTATCAATTCTGTGCTTCAGCGCCTTCCTGTCTTCAAAATACAAAAGCCGAATGGGATGAAAGAATCACATGTTTATGTCTTCGAATTCAAAGCGATTTTTCTCAATACTTATGAAAAAGCTATTGGTTCGATATAAACTGAAACTTTTTTGAGGGAATTTTAAATCATACTCATTCTTATGAAAAGAAAATTAATGAATTCTTCTGTAATTATCATATTTATTTAGTCTAATCAAATGGATATGCCCCCTTCATTTAACTTATGAACAGCAGTTAGCTGTGGCATTACAAAACTTTTGCCCTTCTCCCGAAATGTGTTTCATATTGCCAAACCTAGAAAGAAAATGAAATATACTATAAGAATTTTTTTTTATCAGCAAATAATCTCTCCCCTCCTCCCCCCCCCGAAAAAAAAGAAAAGAAAAAACCCTCGAGTGTAGTCCGCTTTAATAATAAATACTCTAAGTAGACAATTTGATACAAATACATATGAATTATTAATGTAAGCAGAAATTACATTTTTAGAGAGATTAATTAAAAGGTTTTTGTAGATATTGTATAGCGAAAAGTTTTTCCAAGAATATATTTTCCTTGGAATAAACTATAAATTTTGACTTCCTTTAACTAAAGACAAACTTTAAAACAAAATACTGATTACGATAAGTTTCATCAAATAAATTATGCATTTAAAATAAATGCTTGAATTCAAACTAATACCCGGAATAAACGTGCATTTCTTAACACTTTTTATTTAAATATTTTTATTTTGTTTTGGTGATTTCAAAGTTAAATTCATAAATAAAGTGAATTGCAGAAACTTTGAAAAGTGCTTGAAGAAAACAAGATGTTGATGGGTGATTTCTTTTCCTCTTCTACAATAAAGAAACAGTATCCCCGCAATTATTTAATATTGTTGATTTGTTCAGGCAAAGCATACTAGGGCTATCTTCCAAAGAGAAAAATGTTTTGAGCGAGCACGTTTTAAGGGGGCGTAACGAGTATTTACGTTACATCTGGGGAAAACATCCCAAAACTCCAGATCGACAACTGCGTAGGAAGGCAGAACGCTGGAACTTCATGCTTTAGCCATCGGACAATGTTCGTCAATTATTTAATTATTAATATTTTATAACGCATTTTACAATTTAACAGTGCTTTATTCGATGTATCAAGTTGCGCTGTTTTTAAAAGCACGTTTTGTAAATATTTAAACGATTTTAATACTTTAAATCTATAAAGTTTTAATATAGTATCCCTGATCGGATCATTTTTCTTTCAACACAAGGAAACCCGTAAAAATTTAACCCTTTGAGGCGCAACCCTTTCCCAAAGCTGAAAAAAGGGCAGTCGTTGCGCACAGCCAGCTGCGTCAAAAAAAGGGTCTCTAGATCTGTGGCACGCGATGAACGTTTCGATCGTCCGCCATCTTGCTGTTAGTTAAGTCAAGCGATGGCAACGGCTGCCCTTTTTTCAGCATTGGGCAATCTATCCGGCTGTTCTCGCATTTTTCCATTTTTCAGCAGATGTCAGTGCTGCTAAAAATAATCGTGACAATTTTTTTACGGGAAATGACGAGCTAAAAAGTAAAGGATTCTCGTGGAGCTATGTCACCCGCAACTATTTTTATAGAAATCAAATCTATTCTTCGTGACTGGCAATAGTCAAAACGTCAGAGTTTGGTGTTCCCAGAGCGGAAACACTGCGCCTATTGAAAAGGGAAAATATTATTAACTTTCGCTCAACAAATAAAACATTTTTCCATAAAATATTTTGTATTGCATTAAAAACTATAAATAAATAAATAATTTAAAGAAACTCTAATAATTAGAAAGCATTTAAAACCACAACCTATTGGAAATGAGAAAAATTGTTTAAACCAAACGCTTAAAAAATAATCTTGTTTAAATTAAGCTAATCTGGCAGTGAAAAGTTTCTTTTTAATAAATATTTTGTCAAGACACAGACTGGAGTTTCTTTTTGTATTTTTAAGTGGAACGGCTAAAATACGGTTAACTACCTCCCCGATTGCGATAGTTCATACGTATAATATGCTTAGGAAATCCTGATAACAATAGCTTTCTAAAGAAATATTCCCAGACCTACTGAAATTTTGGAGGTGCACAGGAAACATTTGAGGGGGGCACATATCGAATTTTAAAGCAGAAAGGGGAAGTTTCTTTAAAATTTCAAACATGTTTATTTTTTTTTAAATTGACTATGTTGTTCGGGGGGGTGACACAGAGGGGAAATGTGCCCCCCTCAACGCTACGCCTATAGGTCATATGTATTGTATGCTTAGCTGTGACGTAGCTACACTGGGTGACATCCGGGGCGGATATAAGTGGTGTCACCCCCCATATAAGCATTTTTGCCCCATACATGCGATATTTTTGGAATTTTTGCTGTACAAGCCGTCGGGTGTCACCTTTTTGAGGGTGACACCCGGGGCGGACCGCCCCCCCTCGTCTTGCTACGCCACTGATGCTTAGGATAACAGTAGTTATGAAGGTTTACCTCCGCTCCAGACTTACGTAGCTGCACCAAAATTTACGCCTTTACTCCAAAACAAGAGAAATTTGGGCATAAGATCCATTCTAATGCCTTCCTCACGTATGTTACAAAAGAAAGAAATTGTGTGTCCAATATTTACTAAAAATGAATCATGTTGGCGTTTTTTCCGCACACCTTTCGCCCCCACTTTTAACCCCACCCCAACGTATAACCGTATTTTCTAACTTTTACTTTCTATAGATCGCTTATGAAAACCAGGCATGTAGACAGAAAAAATCTTTGGGGAATGCGCAAAAGATGGTAAAGGTAGAACATCTCATAAAAAGGCTTAATTACTGATATCCAATTAACAAAAATTAAGGATTTTTTTTCTGGAGGGGGTCGAAGGCATGCCCCTGTGGTCACCCTTTGGCTTGGCTACATGCCTGATGAGAACAAAAATAAGAAAAGAACGTATAATGATGAGGGATATCCAGGGCCAGCCTTAGGCAGGGGCAAACGCCCAGAGGCCCGCGATTGGAAGCTCCGCATGAAAATTTAGTTTCCGAAAAAATATATGAATTATAAATGCAACATTTGTCTGTCATGTTATTATTTTTTTCCGTACATTTTAGTAATTTGTCGAATTGAATTAAACTCTTCCTTGCCAACTTTGTAAAGCTGCTTTACAAATTTTCTTGAAACTTGAGTATTAGTAATGTAGATTAATTAATATTTTTACTGATTACTGCATGTCTTAATCCATCGGATTTATGATATGTTGCACTGCAATATTACGTTCAGACGCCCATGTTGCATAAATGTTCAACAGCACCGATAATATATTTTTTTTAAACTGCGGGGGGTGGTGGCTTTTAACTTAGGTTGTCAGTTATTATGCAATAAGAAGAAAATAGTAAAATAATCCAAAATTTCACTCTACTAATCGTTAGGGGTGGAGTGGGTATATGAGCCCACCCCCTCTTCTCCTTTGTCTAAGCATGACTTTTTTGTTAAGATAATAGCTCTTAATCAGAATGTTTAATTTTTATTAGCATTCTTTCACTATATTATGATGAAAGTTTGATGATGGGGCACAAATGAAAGTCATTTAAAGCAGTTCTTTTAAGAAAGCACACAGTTTATCACCCGCTGTTAACCTTTTTACACACCGCATTGAGATCCAGGCACATTTTAAATTAGTCCCCCCCCCCCCCAATATTGTGTTTTCTAATGCGTTAGCGAAAGGTTATTAGTCATTTAAATGGGGGAGAGGGACTTTTTTATATAATTTTTACTGTGTTTCCAATTGGGAACATGGGTCATTTCTGACTATAATTTACATTGGTTTCAAAAACTGAATATACTGATGGGTATTTTAAATAATAAATGAAATACTAAGACTTAATAAAAGATTTATTTTTGAATTTCAGTAAAGATATGAATTAAGTTTGAAGAAGGGGAGGGTGCATCAAGACAGCTCTGTAAATATTTATGAAAAAGGCTATTTTCATGACTTTTTTCCAGTTTCCCAGTCATGATAGAAATGCAACTTCTATTTTAAAAAATGAAGTCAATTTTTAACTTTATCTGCTAATTTTTTCAAGTCAATGCTGATAAAATTTCATTTTTGAATAAATTTTTAATTCGATGTTCCCAGTTAGGAACATTGGACGCAGGGGCGTAGCCAAAGGGGGGGGGGGTCATAACCACCCTTCATGAGGAATTTTTTGCTATACAAAATGTATATTCTTCACTACATTATCATACACTCGTATACATATCTATGAGTTGTAGTTGTCTTAACCCCCCCCTCCATGAAAAATTTCTGGCTACGCCCCTGTTGGACTGTAAAGGGTTAAAAGAATCAAGTAACAACAAAAAAATTGAGAATGTCCACTCATAAGACGTATTACCATTATTATAAAAACCAGACCTGTAAGAGCTAAAGAACATTCAGCATAAATCTTTAAAATGCAATATTTTTTTAAGGTCTTTTGAAATGAAAGATGAATCAGGATAATTTGTCATGCAATTTCTGTGCTTCTCAAAGTGTTTTGTTAAACTTACTCAGTATTTACCTATTGGCTTGTCCGAGAGTAGAGCTTGTATAGTAACATTGTGTATTCTTCTGAGTATCGCTAACTAAACTAAGTGAGTAAACTAAGTTTGTTTTTGAAATTTGTAAAGAGTTCGATCCCCCCCCCCCCCAAGAAAAGTCTTAAATTCTCTCATAACGAAATATTTAATATAATGGGCACCGTTAATAACATTTTTCAAGATACAGTAACTAAAAACAAAAAAAAAAGAAAAAACATGAACGAAAATTTTCTGAAATGTGATGAAATAATAATGCGTAGTAAGTATATTGTATAGTGTGTAAGGAAAATCAACACTAGGGGTGTCTGTTCTTGGAGAGGATGCCTTGAGCGAGGTCACTTTTAAGGGGTTCTAACGCGTATTCACGTTATATTTCGAGAAAACCGCCCAAAAATGTAGACCGTTAAATCGACACCCGCGGGTAGACAAGAACCTTGGTTCTTCACGCTTCATGCATCTACCAAATTCACTGTGCTATCCACTCGCCCACATGTCAGGACCGTTACAGAATAAAACCTGCCTTAAGTAAATCCTTAACTAAGCATAAACTTATTATTTAAGAAAATATTTCTTGGTCCAGTGAACAAACACTTAGTCCATTTCTATATAATTTTTATTCAACGGAAAATGAAGTAAACAGAAAGTCTTAAACAAAAGTATGTCTTTCTATTTAAGACAAGTTTTATTATATAACAATAAAACTTAATTTCATCTATACCCTATTTACTTTTCGATTAAAATTATTTTTAAATGAAATTTAGTGTAATATGTATTGGCAAATCCAAAATGTTCAGTTAAATACTATTATGTACCTTCATAAACATGTATAAAATCATAAAAAACTCTTATCGTTATTTTAACGTTTAAATCCTACTTTAATAGATACGTGTATCGACTAAACGTATACATTAATTTAGCATTTTAGTCGATATATGTATCGACTTTGATAAATATATCTTTTCAATAACTTGCTTAAAAATATACTGCCTTGTAAATGATGACAGAAAGCATGTATGTAGGTTTAATGAATGTTTGATAAAATAATATTTATTTGACTTCGATGCTCTACTTGTGGTAACCGAAATCTCATTTTGAAATAAATTTGGATCTCTGTACTCGAAGAAAAGAACGCATAAATCAGAGTTTTCTTCTGAAAGAAAACACATTCAACGGAAATCTCTTTTTTCAGTGAAACGGCTTCGATTTAACAATAGCCGTGCGTGACCCCCAAACTTGACCCTGGGTGGACTTTCTTAAGGGACCATCTACAGGATTTTTGTTGCCCAAACAGCATTTTGAGAGGAATGGTAGAATCGGGAAGAAATAAGGGGGGCATGAAGGGGAAAGTGGTTTTTGACAGTTTGGCGGGCTGGCTGCGCGGAGAGTGAGACTAAACCGTTTCTCTAGCATGGTCAGATCTTTTTGGGAGCATAAATCAGGAAACTGGAACATAGAATGAAGGGGCAAAATTTTTGTCTTCATAGTAGAAACATTTTCTTGAAGGCCACTAGCTAATGTGTCTAGAACAGCTTTGCCTTCTTTTCTGAAAAACTGTTTAAATTGCAAATTTGCTGCAGTTTCTCTAGCATGGTCAGATCTTTTTGGGAGCATAAATCATCTTTACTTAAAGGAAACTGGAACATAGAATGAAGGGGCAAAATTTTTGTCTTCATAGTAGAAACATTTTCTTGAAGGCCATTAGCTAATGTGTCTAGACTAGCTTTGACTTCTTTTCTGAAAAACTGTTTAAATTGCAAATTTGCTCCAGTTTCTCTAGCATTGTCAGATGTTTTTGGGAGCACCCTTCTTCTGTGATGCAGTTGGAAATCACGTTTTGCATCAATGTTAAACTTTTCAGAAAATGCTACAGCACTTTCGATCAAATCATCCATTCCATCAGTGTCTGCATTAATTTCCGCAAGTCTTCTTGTTGTACTTTCTGTTATTGAAATGCAATCAATAACATTCAAAATAGGTGTTTCCAAAATTTCTGACAATACTTTTACCTTGTAAATTATGTTTTTCATAAAAAAATATGCTTACAATAAAATCAAATGTTTTCATCTTTTTGTAAAGACCATAAGCTTTTGTTTTTGTAGCAGAATCGACACCAGTTTGATATGACATTTCTTCCAATAAATCTAAAATAAGTTCAAATGATTGACAAACAGCTCTAATCGTTTCTGCTTTAGCCGTCCACCTTGTTCTAGAAAGATTTTTTAAGATTAATGCATTTTCAACTTCGGAAATTTTATTTTGCAACTGTCTAAATCTTTTTGCACTAAGTAAAAAATACATATAATGCTTCAAGAGTATCAAACATATCTCTTATTATTATGCTAATATTACAACTATGTTCCAGAGCCGTATTGATTCGATGATCCTGGCAAGGGATGTACAAAACAGGATGACCGACAATTTCTGACACTTTTGTTGCACTCCTTTCAATTTTCCAGACATTGAACTGGCAAAGTCATATGACTGGAAAATCATGCCAGATGTATTAATTCCCTTTTTTTGCAGAATGTCACAAATTTGCTTGGCCATTCCTTCACCTGTCTTATTTGTGCATTCTGCAACTTCAATCAAAAGCTATGAAGCTAGTTGAGATTTTGGGGAATTAATGGGGATAAAACAAGATTTTTGGGAGGGCCCAGTATGCTCAATGAATTCCATTTGTTGATTTCTAGATTTTATTTGTTGATATTAATATTTTTTAATCGATGACCTTTGTTACCAAAAATAATTTTGATTGAGTACTCTTGTCTTAAACTACATTAATAATTGCCCTTTTTCCGCTCACCAAGTGGTCCCTATGAGTTCGTAAAAACAACCGCCGCCCGTGCTGTGGACATCACTTGAAAGGGGTGTAAATTAAAGGAATTTTTTATCATATTATTTATATAGCAGCAGTATTTTTTAACTCAACTAGTTTAGCTCCGTGGTAAACTAGCGATTAGGACGTTTTACTGGTAACCCTTAAATTCAAAATTTCTGTTAAACTGGGCAGTCAAAATCAGATACATTTTCTCTTTTCGTTAAGATGATGAAAAACTTCAAGGAATCGATTTTCTGTGGCTTGTGAAAAATTAATTATAGTTTGTCCTTTTTGAGGTATATTTTCTGCGACATTTCTTTTAAAGTATATGAGAAAGGAAAAAAAATGAACTCATTTCCTTAAACATCTGGATAAAATCTGCAGAAAGGTGGCAGTGGCAGTTCAAAATAATTATTGGAGGAACTGCCGACTGTGTGCGGGATAATTTAGCAGCCTGAAGGCCTGGGCACCCAGTGGACATGTAGAAGTTTTTCGGGAATAACAAACGAAGCAATGCAAAGAACCCGGGACTGGTACAAAAATATCTGCATTTATTAACAGCCAAGTATGGAGGAGGAGTTCTATGGGGGTAGCTTTTTGATGGTACAGTGCCAAGGCTTGGAAAGAGGATGGGAGGAAGAGCGTCGGAGTGTTAAATAAAGGAGAAACACGTTTTAATCTTCCCTTCGGTCAATTCCAAGTCTGGTATTCATCATCATCACTGACCGCCCTCCTAAGGTTTACTAAGCTATTCTTTTTATACCCCTAAGATCGAAACATGCCCACTGCATGTTTCGATCCAGAAGAGAAATTAATGATTAAAAAATATAGTAATAAAAATAATAAGATTCTGAAATTAATGTACCCTAAATACTTTTTCCCCACCTGAAATACAATTTTTCCCAAGTGACGAGCGAGATTTTGCCAACTCGTATAAATTTTGTGAGGGGATACACCCCCCTCCCCCCCCCCCTTAGCGACGCCTCTGAGAAGAAGTTTGTGCAATGTGGCCGGATCTGAAAATTGTGAGCGGAAAACCTAGGCACAGCGAGACTCTAGGTTCGGTTGAACGTGCAAACTAGAAATTGAAAATATGGTAAGTTCTTGGTTAAAAATCAATCACACCAGTAAATGGTCCAAAGGGTTACATTTTGTGCAACTTATGAAAAATAGAGCATTTCATGAAGGTATCAAGTGTTCTCCTTTTGAAGCAACGATTGGGACGCCCGCAAAATTTGGCAAAATTTGGCTAGAAAACGTCTTTCCCGAGTGACTCTATCGAACATCTTAGAACTGAAGAAGAGCTTCAGGCATTAATCGAGACAGTTAATATTGCCCCCGAAAATATCAATAGCAAAATAGAAAATGTTTCTAATATGGACAATAACGATCTATCTCAAAATGACCCTCCATTTGAAGTATATTTTAAGACTCAGAAAGAGAATGAAGCAGCGGTCGCTCTAATCCAGACAGATATTTTATGCAGGCAAGAGCAAGTAAGAAAACACAGAATGATTGCTAAAAAAGGTTGCTAAAAAAGGTACAAGCAAAGAAAATGTTGGAAGTTTCAAATGTTAAACTTCGGGCTGGTAAAGTTGGTGAAACAGTGAAACTACGAATACCAGACGTAGACAGAGTATTAAGTGATCCCCGGAATTTATTAGCGGTGATATTAGAAGTTCAAAATGAATAGTTTTATCAGTTAAGAAAGAAACAAGGAAGACTTTTACAGTTTTTACCAGAAATCAATTCACAATTTGTGAAGAAAATTTATTTTGCTTGACGATGTTCCAGATCTAGCAATATCATTTCGAGAATGCGTTAGAAAGACATGTCTTTCTGGAGGTCAGGGATATCAGCATGTTTTTGTAAGGGACAATGCGAGTCTGAAAAGTGCAAATGTAAAAAATCTGGCAAACTTTGTAATTATAAATGCCCTAACAAACAGTCTAATATGCTTAATTAAGAAAACTTAAAATATTTAGTAATTTGTAGTAATAGCATTTAACGTTATCTGAAAAAATGTATTTTTTCTCTTGAATATGGGCTTAGTTTGTTTCTTATATGTAACTTCAGTTTGTTTTTTCATGTGCAACTGTTTTGTACAATTTCATGTAAATTTCATTTTTTTTTTTTTAATTTCAAACACCTCTCAGTCCCTTATTCAAATTTCGTTCAGGCTAAATAAATGTAAGTGACTTAAAATAACCATTTATTGACTTTTTGACTGTAAAATATAAAATATTCGTGGTTTCTTATGAAATAGTGTTCAACGAAAAAATATCCTTCTGAGTAGTGACTACACAAAAAAACTGTACTCTATTCTACTGGCCCAATCAGTCATGATTTTTATCACATTTACCATTACGAGTTGGGAATTATGCAAACAAACCGGTTAATTTGATAAATTTTCAAAAATTTATCATATTTACCGTATTTAGTGGTGATTATGCATAATTACCGGTTATTATATATAATCACCAGTTTATTACTTTTACCGTAACGTATATATAGAATCCGAAGTTTCACCGCAAGGCAGCTGAAAGAGCGAAGAGAAATTTCCAGCCCTTCCGTTGAGACCCCCCTGACGGGAGAGGTCACGTGGTGTTTCGCTTTTATGGGGCTCGTCGCAAGTTTCAGAGAGGCGAGCGAGGAGAGTCAGACAGAGATTGAAATGAGATGATATGGAACTTGCTTTGTTGCATGCCTGTGTGGCTTATTGTTCTAGTTCTTAATTACGCAGTAAATCCTGTGTGGATATTTAGTTATTTACCTAAGTGGTACCAGAATTCTAAAATATTTAGTAATTTGTAGTAATAGCATTTAACGTTATCTGAAAAAATGTATTTTTTCTCTTGAATATAGGCTTAGTTTGTTTCTTATATGTAACTTCAGTTTGTTTTTTCATGTGCAACTGTTTTGTACAATTTCATGTAAATTTCATTTTTTTTTAATTTCAAACACCTCTCAGTCCCTTATTCCTTTGTAAATAGTATTATTATTAAATGTGTGTGTTTGAGTAATTTCGCCTTGTTTTAAAAACCGCTTCAGAATTCAGATTAGAACTGAACTTGAAAAAATATCAGTTTCTTAAGCGAAAGATAGAATTCTTGGGTTACATCATAGAACGTGGAACTATCAAACCATCTCCTGCGAAGATAATGGCTGTTCAGAATTTCCCACAGCCAAAAAACATTAGGCAAATCCTAAGTTTTTTAGGCTTAACAGGGTATTTTCGAAAACTCGTCAAAGACTACGCCAAAATCGCCAAACCCCTTAGTGACTTGCTTAGAGATAGCAAAGAGTTCCGTTTTGGAATAGAGCAAAAGCGTGTGTTCGAAGAACTGAAAAAAGCGTTAGTGAACGACCCAGTATTACACCTTTACAGACAAGGTCATGAGTTAGAACTTCACACGGACGCCAGTAGTTTCGGATTCGGCGCAATTTTGCTACAGTTAGGGGAAGATAATAAAATGCATCCGATACACTACATGAGCAAAAAAACCTCAGAGAAGCAGGAAAAATATTCAAGTTACGAGCTAGAGCTTTTAGCGGTGGTCGAAGTATTGAAAAAATTAAGACCTTACTTGTTAGGCACCAAATTCAAAATAGTGACAGACTGTCAAGCGTTCCAGAAAACGATGAGTAGAAAAGAGTTGACTCCAAGATTAGCCAGATGGTCTTTGCTACTGGAAGATTTTGATTACGAGGTTCAGAGAAATAGTCCATCGTCCAGGTTCACAGATGAAACACGCTGACGCACTGAGCAGAAACGTCGCAATATTAGTATCAGAACCTCCGACGGTTTATATGACTCATAAAATTGCAGTTGCACAACGAGAAGATGAACATTGCGAATTGCTAAAGGAATTTGCTGCCTTAAGAAAAGAAGATAACTATTTCATCAAGAATAATGTGCTATACAAATACGAAGCTGGTAGAGAGTTACTTGTAGTACCCGCAGATATGGAGTTACAAGTGATTAAGAAAATTCATAGAAATGGACATTTTGCTACATCTAAAACTGAAGAACTGGTCAAAAGAGATTTTCATATCAATGGTCTGAGAAAGAAAGTCGAAGCTGTTATAACCAACTGTTTAGAATGCATTTTATGTAATAAAAAGCAAGGAAAGGGTGAAGGATACTTGAATCCTATCCCGAAAGAAGAGGCACCCTTGAGTACTTATCATATAGACTTTCTCGGACCGTTACCATCTACAAACAAAAATTACAAACATGTTTTAAGTGTAGTCGACGCATTCACAAAATTTGTCTGGTTATATCCAGTCAAATCAACCAGCACTCACGATGCCCTCGAGAAGCTGAAATTGCAACAGACGACGTTTGGGAATCCTTAAAGAATTATTTCAGACAGAGGAAGTGCCTTCAGCTCAAAAGAATTTGCTGTCTACTGTGAAACGGAAGGCATCAAACACATTCAAATAACCACAGGAATTCCAAGAGGAAATGGCCAGGTGGAGCGGATTCATAAAACTTTAATACCAGTTCTATCTAAATTGTCAATCAAATACCCGTCATAGTGGTACAAATATGTCAGCTCTGTTCAAATTATTTTGAACAGTACCACAGCCAGAAGTATCAAAACTAGCCCATTTGAATTATTGGCAGGGGTTAGAATGAAGAACAAAGAAGACCTGAAAATTAACGAAATCTTAAAAGAAGAATACCAGAGAAGTTTTTTGGAAGAGAAAAATTCTTTAAGAGAAGAGGCTAAAAAGAATATCCTCAAAATGCAACAGGAAAATAAAAAAGGTTATGATAAGAAAAGAAAGAAAGCAGTGGAGTACAAATTAGGCGACTTAATAGCAATCCAGAGGACACAGTGCGGGACTGGTTTAAAGCTACGGCTGAAATATTTTGGTCCCTACAAAATAACGAAGATCAAAGGACATGATAGATATGACGTCGAAAAAGTGGGACGTCATGAAGGTCCTAACATCACAAGTTCTGAGCCAGATCACATGAAGCCGTGGAGCAGACTGTCAAACTTTTCACAATTTTGAATGACCTGTAAATAATGTTTTTTTCTTTTCTTTTTTTAAAGTGTTTTCTTTCAGATGTCCTTATGGTCCTGGGCGGTGAGGACACCGCAGGTCGGTTGGCAGAGCCTGTAGAATCCGAAGTTTCACCGCAAGGCAGCTGAAAGAGCGAAGAGAAATTTCCAGCCCTTCCTTTGACACCCTCCCCCCCCGCCCCCCTGACGTGAGAGGTCACGCTGTGTTTTGCTTTTATGGGGCTCGCGAGTTTCAGAGAGGCGAACGAGGAGAGTCAGATAGAGATTGAAATGAGATGATATGGAACTTGCTTTGCTGCATGCCTGTGTGGCTTATTGTTCTTGTTCTTAATTACGCAGTAAATCCTGTGTGGATATTTAGTTATTTACCTAAGTGGTACCAGAATTCTAAATTACCTTTGTAAATAGTATTATTATTAAATGTGTGTGTTTGAGTAATTTCGCCTCGTCGATGTGTACGTAGTCTTTTCAGTGTCATAGTAGAAGTACATAATAAGTTATTCTTCATTCACAGGGTTGAATGACTTATATATATATATATATATATATATATATATATATATACATAAGCCAAATGAGGGAAATTGAGAAAAAAATTAAATGCATGATTTTGAATAGATTAAATTTAAGAAACATAAAGTAAATGAGAATTAATATTAAATATGTGATCTACATCACAAATTCGGAATGTCTTTAAGTCTGAAATCTGTTACAATAAAGCACCATTATCGTTTTACTGGGATTATTAATTTATCACTGCGTCCTTGTTTTCCAATCTCCTCTAGAGAACTATTTTTAAAATTACAACAACGTGGTCTTCCCGTTTTAAAGATTATGCCGATGAAAAGTAGATTATATAATGAGTAAATTAATTGCAAATGTTTGTTCGAAAAGCAGAGTTCCGACCTTTGAAATTTAAACTCAGTGTGTTCATGCAGCTGAAAGTTAGGTAAAAATTATCTACATCAAAAGTCTAGAAAGTGGTTTACATTTCATTATTATATAACCTTACATAAGCTGATATTTATCGGAACTTTTGATATGGATTTCTGTTTCAAGTAATTTTTATAAGAGGCTTTTAAATACACGTTCTTTCTTTTATAACTTGAATTTATTGGGAGCAAGTTAAAATATTTGTCTTAGAAATTTAATTTGAAGAATATTATTGGGATTCGCACACAGTTGAAATAAGAGTTACGTGTTTCATTTAAAATGTGAATTTATGCTGAAAATTATATATTTAAATCAAAGAACGATCTTTAGAATCAAAGTTTTTTTTTTTCCGCAGAGAAAGAAATCGCTCTTTCTTAGTAAAAACCAGTGAAATTAGGGATTTTCCGATACAGCAGATGCAAACAGTCTTTGGCTTATCAAATATGCTATACTACACAGAGGTACCTTAAATACATAGTTAAGTTAAATAGCGTTTTTATAATTAGTGAAGTAATTAAAATATTTTAATAATATGATAGTAACTTTAGTTAAGTAAAAATATACTTCAATG